>JAFBJQ010001538.1:149322-201805 GCA_016785345.1 Trinectes maculatus
TTTTTTCAAATGGGGCTTAACCGGAGGTTTCAGTCACTGAAAATGACGTTAACGTTACTTTGAAAAACTCCGGGTGTTCCTCAGACACGTGAAAAGGTGAAACACAGTTTTAGCACCGTAACATGACGGTCGGCGGCGGCTCCCGATAGTGCACTTGACGTGTTTATTTTCTTTATTTTCCCGACAATACTCCCAGACTTTAAACATTCGCGGTCTCACGCTAACATCACTATGCCTCTGCTTCAGCCATCGTTGCTACTGCATCAACTTTGCTATTGCTATTGAACTTCTTCAGTGTTTAGTTCAATATGGGCGCAGGTGGTGCAGGCTATTGCCCTTTATGTTTCCGGTGGCGCATTGCAACTTTATTTGCATGTATTCTAATGAATTGAATGGCGTTCATCATGTTGCTTAAAATAATATACGACGAGACGACCACAAAATTTCTCGTCGACCATATTTAATAGTCGACGGCGTCGACGACGGCGACTAATCGTTGCAGCCCTACAAATGAGTAATTCACCTTGGAGCATCGCTTGCTGGTCTGTGGTTGCCACTGTTTGTGCAGTGTCCAGACTTTGTGGTTCGGTTCCCCCTCAGCAGTGAACCACTCTACCTGCGCGAGGCTCAGCTGTACCGACTGCTGCGGCTGTGGCTTCTGCGCCTGGAAGAACTACGACTGGAGGAGCGGTACGACCTGTAGGTGACAACATCATTGTGGATAAATATTATAAACCTTAGGAAATGTAGGAAATACTTTCACTTTATAGCAAATACGTACTGTACATATAAAAACAATTAACGCTGTGATTTGTGAGTATATGATGAATATGACACAGTATTGAACTGAAAAAGAGAAAAGAGAGGGTGAATCACTCAGGCCCTTCACCTTCTTCTAACATCTCTCTGGGTTCACCAGGGAGCACAGTCTTACCGAGATCGCCGGTCTGAACTCCTGTAGCTGTCACTTCGCCTGCGCCCTCGTCTCCTGCTCACGCTCCGACTCCGGCTGGAGTAGCTGTCATAGGAGTCTGACCTGCATTAATAGCAAGGGTGGTGTTATTTTGGGAACGTTTACACAGTGGCGTTTTGTTCAAATAAACATGCTTTTTCTGATAATCTTATTAATTTGTCTGCAATCTGAGTAAAGACATGGAGGTGGTTCACAGACCTGGATCTTCGACGGTGGTTATATGAGTGACTTCTGGAATGGCTTCTACTGTATGCCCGACTGATGGAATGAGGAAACAATAGGTTTGAAACATACTTTTAAGCCAGTCATACATAAATAAGGATTAAATACATACACTCAAGTTTACCGAATACATGTTTCTGTACCTGTGACTCCTGTAACTCCTGTATGTACTGCTTCGGGAGCGTGACCTCCCTCTTCCACGTCTCCTCCAACTCCTGCTACGACTCCTAAAACAATCACATACTCTTAGACATTACATTTTCCCCAGGCAAGAACAAACGGTCTTTATCACAGACATTTAGCGTCTTGACTAAACGCTTCACATCCATCAAGTTTATTGCTTCACAAGTATGCTGATCTACAGCCAAGAACCCTTTACTGATGGTGCCCTAATGGTCTTCATTTAATCAAAGTGTTTTTTTTTGACTGACCTGGATGTGTAACTGGAGCTGCGGGATCGACTCCTGGACCTGCTGTAAGAGTGAGACCACCCTCTGGAGTGAGACCGGTGTGTAGAAACCGAGCGTGACTTCCTGGACACAGACCTGGACGTCTTCTTGGACCGCGTGCGTGACGTTCCCCTGGTCTTTCCAACAGAAGGGGATCTTTCCTCGCTGGAGCTCTCCTGGTTTCTCGGTCGCTGATTCAGCCTCGCAGTTTTACGGACCTCGTCAAACAGAGATCCCGGTCTGACTCTACTTGTGCTTTTTATCTCCATTTTTATGGACTGCGTACTGGCATTCTGGTTCTGTTGAATTTGAATGTTTTTTGCAGTGACAGGTGGCTCACTCATATTTTGTGTAACCGATGTTCCTTTCAAAGGTTTCCATTTAAAATTAATTACAACACTGGTAGATTTGTCGTTGGTTGCTTCATCTTGCAGTTCACCAGCTGTTGATGTGGAGGAAACATCAGATTTTTCTTTGCGGTGAGGTAAATTACCATCTCTGCCCGCTTTTTCTGAGGACTTTGAGGTAGACTTCATGGATAATTGAGGGGTGTTATCAAAAGAATCACACGGTACAGGGGGCTCTTCAATTTCAACCTCATGCTCCGGTGTACAAATGTCCATATCATCCAACGTCTCCTGCTCTCTGATAGTGAGAGAATTAGCACTATTTGCGGTGTTAGCACTATTCCTGTTGGATGACTGATGAGACTCGCTTTGTTTTGGGTTTTTATTGATACATTCTTTTGCCCTGAGTTGCCCCTTGTCTTCCTCTCTTCTTGGATATTTGTTCAAAGGGGCAACATTTTGATCTTTATTGCTTATGCAGTCTACACCAGGCCTTTCTTGTCCAGCTTTACTGGGACTGTGTTTCTCCTTTTTACAGTCATCTTCATCTTCCTCGTCTCCAAACTCTAAAGGTGGTTGCCAGTGAAAAGTCTCTTTGGGCTTCTGGTGCTTCCTCTTGGATCTCTTTCCTTTGTCCTTACTGTGACGGGAGCTGGTTTTATGCCTCTTACGCTTATGTTTGCGTTTGGCTTTCTTCTTGCTCTTGTGCCTCTCTGGATCTTTGACCTTCTCGTGACCTTGATCTGATGAACTAGATGCAGCAGTAGCAGCAATCTGTTGTGCCTCTGTTATCTTCCCAGAAGTGTTACAGTCTGATTCTGAACTGGCCTCTCCTTCCTCTTTTTCAGATATGGCTAAAGTCTTACCTGTCATATTTTCAGAATCACTTTCTGAATTCCAACCAGTTGGAGCCGACAACTTCTTATCAAGAAACTCGCTGGACAGAGCTGTTTGTGTCTGCTTTTTTGATGGGGCTTTGCTGTTGCTTTGGCTCACTTTATCACTGTCGCTATCCCATTCAGACTTGCTATTAAAGCTCTCAACTGGAACTGAGCTGCAGTGTTTTGTCTCTTGCTCTTGTAAGATGTCCCTCTCTTTAATTTTCTCCAAAGAGCCACTTCTCCTTGAGACACTGAAGTCAAGACTATGCTCACTGCCTGTCCTGTTCTCTGATCCCGAAAGAGCATCTTGACTATTGCCAAGTGCAGCATAGTTATCTAAATTTTTTATCCTCTTCAGAGATTTGTAATACTCTTTCCATTCCTTGTCTAGTGAATTCTTCTTGTTGATGCTTGCTTTCTGGGAGTTTTCAGAATCTGATCTGCTGTAGGAGGACGACCTACTGTGACGCCGATGAGGTGATCTGGACCTAGACTGACTGTAACTTCTACTCTGTGAGCGACTTAAAGATCGGCTGTAGGACTTGCTCCCTGAGGACCTGCTGCGCGAGCGAGTTTTGTTTGCTTTGTTGCTTTCAGAATCTCCTAGAAGAGACTGTGTTGTAACTGAAGTCTGAGCTTTCTCAACACTATCTACAGCTTGTCCTGTGGATGAGAGACTACCGGTACCTAATTTAGCTTTAATTTCTTGAATATGAATGTAGGACGGCTTCCATGGCTTTTGACCAGGCTTCCAGCGCGAGGGAGGAGGGCTGTCACTGAGTGGGATCACAGGTACGTTTTCAGGGGCCGGGACAGGGGGGAGTCTGGGGACTGGTGTGATTTTGCTGTCAGGAAGCTTGTCAGTAACATGGTTCACTGTATCTGCTTTACTGTTGCTGGCTTTCCTCCTTCTTGGTGACCTGGATGAACTCCTCTTTCTGGATGAAGACAGGGATCTGGATCTGTACCTGGATCTTGATCTTGACCTAGAATAGGACAACGATCTGGACAGGGATCGACTTCTAGATCTAGTGGGGCTTCTGGTTCTTGAGTATGAGCCTCTGCGAGATCTGGATCTACTGGCTGTGTAGGATCTAGAGTAGGATCTAGAGTCTCTGGAAGACAGCGAGGATTTTCGCCTCCTCCGAACGGACGAATGGTACAGACTTGAAGAAGAACGAGTTAGAGAACGAGATTTTCTGGATTTTCTACCTGAAGACACTGACCTTTCACCCTCTGAAAAGTATGTCTCCTGAGGTTTGCTCTTGGCGCTCTTCTTCTTGGTATGTTTCCGTTTTTTGGCTTTCTTCTTGTGTTTGTTTTTCTTCTTGTCTTTTTTCTGACGGCGGTGCAGGCTGGACCTCTCAGAGCTACGGTCTGAGGAGTGTTCTGCAGATGGAGATCTGGACCATGCAGAGTCACCTCTGTCATCCCATCTGCTTGAGGAATGGTCATTCAATCTGTTAAGTCAAAAGATGCATGAAGAAACATAAAAGATATATTTTAATAACAAAGTAAATTAACAAATCATACTTGTCTCCTTTGCTCCATCTCTCGATGCTTGGTGGTTGATAAACTTTGGTTCTCTTCATCTCTTCTTTCCAGTGTGGTGGAGTTTCACTACTACCACGTTCTTCCACTGATGCAGAGCGGGATTTAGATCTTGTGGGTGTGTGATATCTCTGTAAAAAAAGGTGACATTTTAAATTGTAGTGTTGTATGCCAAACAACAAGTAATATAGCCTTGGCCTCACCTGTTAAAATATGGTCACACTGTCAAACATGATGTTGCTATGACAATGATAATTCATATTTATTTTCATTTATTATTCAGAACATACTTCTGAGTAATAAAGTCAATTACACCTGATTGGACTTATAATTTTCCTTTTTTCATCCGACCCTGCAGATTCTTCATATGACAACTTGAGGGGTCCTTCTCATGTCAAAGCGATAAGTCTGAGGTTTTAGTTAAAGTAAGCTCACCATTGTTCCTCTGCCTTTGATCTTACGTCCAGATTTAGACACTGCTGGTTTCTGGTCAGCTGACAGAGACAATTCTTCTTTCTCAGTGCTACAAAGATCAAATTAAATGTAAGTAAGTAAACATTTCTTGCAAACCCAAAAATGTGGACCATTCAAGGTGCAATATAACAAGTTCTGAGACACTATGAATGGAAAACTAACATCTCTGTTCTTTCCTCCTGAGATGGCATGTCTCGACGCAACAGAAACCGATTCTCAGGCACAGGTGGGATTTCCTCAGCTCGGACTACAGGCTTCTCTCTCTTACCACCATGCTCCTTCTCTCCCTCTTCCTCCAGCATCTGTCTTTCCACAGAGCTGTGAGATCAGCAACACCATGACATATTGCAAACAAAAAAAATTGTTAAGCAGAGAAAGATAAGATGAACAGCATAAAACTGTGAAGATGAAAGAAAAATATACCTTTGCTTACAATGCAGAACATCTGTGTTCGCTTTCTTTGATTCCCTCCGTCTCTTTTTTGACCGTTTACTTTTTGCATGTCTCTTGTGCTTGCGATGTTTGTGCTTTTCATCAGATTCACTTTGAGATTCCAAGGAGAACGGAGAAGACGAGTCACAGGAGTTAAAAGACGAGTCGGCAGAATGAGACGTTCTTTTCCTCTTGCCTTCCAGGACTAAAGTGAGGCATATAAAAACACGTATGTTTTTATCATCAAAGAA
Source organism: Trinectes maculatus (assembly GCA_016785345.1). Lineage (NCBI taxonomy): Eukaryota > Metazoa > Chordata > Actinopteri > Pleuronectiformes > Achiridae > Trinectes > Trinectes maculatus. Next base: position 154,903 of record JAFBJQ010001538.1, read on the forward strand.
AAAGAAGCTTTTGAAGCAGTACACCAATAAAAGTGAAAGATGCAGCAACATTGAACTGGCAGGAGCCATTTTCAGGGTGGTATGACTCTGCCGCAACAAAGGCTTTGTTTGATTCTTCTCGGTATGTTGGACACAATGAAAGCCGGCTTGGCACAGTCAGGTGGGCAGATGCCAGCTGAACTCCACAGAGATCACCCCACTGATTCTCATTAAACAGACGATCGGGTTACATACCCCTTACTATTGCCAGTACGGGAAAACGCCGGCATCCAAATGCCAACCTCTAAGAGCATGAACTCAAAATATGACCCAGTTACAATCAAAGGTAATACATGTTATTACACACAAGTGTATGTTTTTAAATTGATTACTGGACAACGGGTGATGAATATTCAGAAGTGGCCTTTTCATGTTATTTGTTAAATGAAGCCATCTTTACTTGTTAAGAAAAAGATCAGTAACTGTAATGGAGATGTTACCGTCATTTGCTGACTTAGTGATAAGTTGACCACAGTCCACTACTCTCACATCAGCGTAGGGTCTGCTCGCTGAATCAGTCTTCAGCCCCTCAATCTTCTTTATCACTTCAAAGCCAGAGATGACAAGACCAAACACGACGTGGACTCTACAAGGACAAAGCATTTTCATTACAATTTTTTCTGTATGCTCAGAGGCCTTTCTTACTGTAAGCAATGAGGTTCTCTATAAACAGAGTATTTTGTACCAAAGTCAGAACAGTTTTTAATCATTTACATTTCTATATTTTATAGTTGTCTAACTCTCTAAGAAGTATTATCACAATCAACATCTAAATCAGTTCCTTCCTGAAACAAAGAAAACAAATTTAGAGGGATTCAATGGGATGTTTCTAACATAGCCTGTTTACGGAGACAACAAGGGGTTTGGGGAATTTTGAGTATGAATCTGATGATTTCCTGATCCCAATACTGACTGTTAACACCAATTTTTAAGATGTTCAGTTTAAAAAAGAATTCAATAGCATATTTTACCCATCAAGGTGTGGCGCCATACTGGTTGTGCTGATAGTGAAAAATCCAGCAATCCAGGAAGATCAACCAATGGCATAGTTAGGGTCATGCAAAAGAATAAAAAGGAGGAAAAGAATGAGAATCAACAATTAATGTCAACAAAGCATGGGTGCATCTGTGCCATCTAAAAAAGGTATATGGTTTATAGGACCACCATTGTTCAGTAATTTGATTTCTTGAGTGAGGAATAACATAAGTCAACTGAAGCCATGTGTGAATATTGTTTCAACATGTCCAATGTAAACATACTTTGCAACACAAACTACTGAATGATAAATACAGTCAGGAGAGAGAGAAACACAGCCTTGGAGACACATTACCTTGGAAGAGCAGGATGCTAGAGTTTCTGTAAATTTTACACAAAAACGGCAAGAGAAAAAATGTAACACATTTGTAGGTAAAAAAGGAATGAATCCATGTTTCTCTGCACTTTGAATTCTAACTGCACACAGAGAAGCAGGCTGTTGACGGTCACAACGACAAATTCAAAACTACACTTTTAAAACAGAGGGGGCAGGAAGGAAAAAAAAACAAAGCTTTTTTTTAAACAAATGGCACTCAATTAAATGGTATGGTTCTTTAAGTTGTAGAGAGAATTGCTGTACTGAGTAATACTTACATAAAAAACTGTGAACCATTGGTGTCCTTCCCACGGTTGGCCATCGACAACAGGAATGCTCTGTCGTGTTTGAGAGTGAAGTTCTCATCTGTTAGGAGCAGAAAAGATGAATCAAAGTCTCACACAGTGTCCTCCACTTAGTTGACAGACATATTAAGGGATGTGCGAGCAAATAATCATATCCAGGAAACATAATTACTACCTCACAAACCAGATAGCCCATGAACTGCTATTAGTATTATATTAGTACTGGGGTGCCGACTATGAGCCGCCAACATTTTACATCATTCTGACCATATTCCAAGAAAAAGCATAGCAGTTGCCATTCATATAAAAAATGCTATGGGAGGCAAAGCTTTCAGACAGAAAGCCTGCTTGAGATAGATTTTCCCTCCACTGCTTCTCTTTTTTTTTAAAATCAATGTCACACAATAATTATGTGGCTTAACATTTTTAGCATTTAGAAAATTCTCCATGATGGTTTCTTCAAGAAGGGTCAAAATATTATATGCAGATAAGAACATTTAAAGGGAAAGTAAAAAAATGCACATACAAGATTTTAAAAAGGCAAAAAAAAAAAAACACACACAAAAAAGGCAACTAAAAGCTCAGTGTGATGTATTACCCATCTAAAGCAAGGTTTCAGTCTACTGAAGATGACTTCCAAAGAGTACAACATGAGTGGAAAGCAGACATTAAATGCTTTGGTCCACGCTGATGTCAAGTAATGTAAACGACTTAAAAATATACACTAAAACGGTCTTAATAGGTAAAATACGATACTCTTTGTTGTATCTATATAATACTCCATAGGCTACAGCAAATTATCTTATACACACTGTGGCAGCAGTAAGTAAGCTTTGGGTTTGGCAGAGAAAACTGGCTCTCTACCTGACTACATGTCATGGCAGTCACGTTCAGGGCACTGTAGCTATAAATATCACACATGTAACATAAAAAGTAATTTGAGCGGCTGAATGCTTTGGGGGACCAACAGGGTAGCTGTGTGAATTGCAAATCTTTGAGGACAAATTTGCATCTGTGCCTTTGCAAACATTTGCACTGTTTTCTTTTCTTTTTCTACTGACTGAGGAAGTTGGTGGGGACAATGTTGATATGGTGTTACTGAGCTGTGTACATCTCTTACCTTCTCATTTTGCAAAAGACCACTCTATAAATAAAAAAATATGTTGAAAATTTTAGGCAGGAAGATTGTAGTGTTCACGAAAAAGAGAATGCCTACTCTCCATGCTGTTTTGATAAAAACCCACTACCGTAACTAAATAGAAGAAAGCACTATACAATGGAAAAGTGAAGGGCGACAGATTCATACATAAGGAAATTCACAAGAAATATATGTACAGCATGCGCTGTTATGGTCATGCAGTTACTTAGTAAAAGTTTTACATATACATTTAAAACATATGAGCAATGTAAATGACTCATAACTTCAGACACCTATTACCTTCAAAGTAACCACCATATATGGACTCTCCTCCTCTTCCATTTGCTGCAGAGTAAAATTGTACAATTATTTAGTCAAACACATACTGTACCACATTGAATATAGGTTTCATTAGCATGGTTCATACACTTATTTGCAGTTATTTTCTTGGTAGTCATTCATTAAAAATATTATTCTGGTTCATCTCTCCCATTAAAAATACTAAAGATCCTACACACAGTTGATTCTTTTTTTTCTTCTTTTAAATTTCTTCTCACATAAATGTTGATAAGACTTTCTGGTGGGTATTTTTTACCTTCAGTGAAGTCGCCTCCCTGGATCATGAAGTTCTTTACGACTCTATGAAATGTTGAGCCTTTGTAGCACAGCTTTTTCCCTGTGTCTTTGCCAATTCCCTTTTCACCTGCAATTAGATGTATGTTAACAGTGCTCTGAAAATAAAAAAGGAAATCCGAAAACATGATACTGGAGAAACTTGCTGTGTGTAAACTAGCTGTCTTAAAGTAGAAAAAACTGTGTTGATGCTCACTCTACAAGGAAATGAAACCACAGCTGAGGAATGACTACTTCCATAAATGGGATGCTGTTATTTAAGCATCTTGCTGTTCATATTTTCAAGCAGGATTTATTAAGAAATCTTTCACTGAGTGATACTGTCCGCAGACAGAACAGTGGCTGTAACCCCCATGGATTTTCACCTTTTCCACTGGGGTTAAAGGACACGGGAAAGCAGAGATTTCATTAAATGTGTTGTTGATGCCTTTAAGGTTGGATTCAGCAGACAGAGCACTGATTGTTCAAATGGGAAGCTTTAGTCCCTAATCTTCATCTGCAATCTTCTTTGCTTCAGTGGCTTCAGCTTTCTTTACAAGGAGTTTGGTTTCTTATATTTAGCTGATCCCTACTACAAAGGATATGTTCAAAACTTTGAGAAAGCTACATCAATCTACCACACGGACTCATATATATTATAGTGTTAAACTGAATGTGTGTATGTAATATATCCTTTCAGATAAAGTAACAGAATAACCAACCATCTCTCATGCCTGCCCGTGCCAGCGTCATCTTCCTCTCAGCCAGATGGGGCAAAAATTGAGAGAGAATCAACGTATCTGTCTGCAGATTTGTGGCCATCTCTCAGCAGACCACCACTACAACAGCACACTGTGTTCTGCTCAGTGAGACGAAACGTCTAGGGAGACAGGCCACAGTCTCTCTCACCATCCAGTGACTCCATCTGTCACTGTACCATTCAAACTGTAGTCGTACCTCCATTTCTCATAGTATCAAGTGACTAGAGAGGGGTGCGGATGGAGGTACTTAGTATATTTTTCCCAAACTTCCCCTTCTACTCATGGGGGTCATTGTATGGAGCACACCGGAATATATTACACAAAAAGACAAGTAAAATTAAACAGAGAATAAAAAAAAATATTGTTGTATAGCATGTACATGGGCCTTTCGTACACACCAAGAGTCTACGCGTTCATGGGGAAAAAAAAAATCAATCAAACTGTCAGCAATTGGTTTCAAATTGTGAAAATGGAATGGAGTAACAGAAGCGTAGCTGAAAATTACTCACCAGTGCACAAACAGAGAAAGTTTTTGCTCGTCTTGGGACAAATATCCCAAAAAAGTTGAAAGACTATGCGCCCAACTAGAAAACAGAGAAGAAAAAATAAGTTAGCATAAGAATAATTCCTTGGATTTGCAGCAACAGAACACTGTTTTAAGTATAAATAAGTATGACATAAATAAGTATGACATATCTTATAATATTAACTATTATATTAATTTAACAATTAACAAAAAGAGAGGAGGAAAAAATGTAATATGTCAGCATAACAATGGGGAATTATAAGTTAATAGGCTAAATGTTACTGCACTGTACACTTTTAACTGGCTTCTGACACATAATTACAAGGATCCTGTGGTGAAGCTCAGACATTATAAAAAAATGTCCGTTGCTAGAGGCAAATGTAGACTTTAACACAAATAGTCATCAGAAATTCGGTTTGTCATACTAAAGCAGACAACCAAGCCAGTGTACTAGTGTTCCATTTTCATTTGGTAAAACAAATCAATCAAAAGCTATAACACTTAGAAGAAACAGTTTCAACATCTTTAATAATGCTGTCAATTGAAAGTCATCATTCATCAAAGTGAAGCAAGGGTGTTTACTTAAATAACTAATCCTCTTACCAATACAACTGATGTTAAAATCTCTTACCTGGCTCTCGGTTGAGCTCCACATCAAAGTAACACTGAGGCCGGTCTTTCACCCCCATTGTGATCAAGGTCCAGGTGACCTAAAACGTAGAGAGGGTACAAATAAAGCTAACCAGAAGAAATCTAATGTTGTCTTCTCAGAGCGCACCTGTTCAAGTTCCCTATTTATCTGTTTGTTTTAGCTAAGAAAATGGAGCATACTGAGAACAGTTTGCAGAGAGACTAAGTCAGAGAGGGCGACAGAAACAGAAATAGGTGGAGAGAAAGTGTGGGAGGGGGAAGAGAGAGCGAGAGAGAGAGCGCTAGATGTCTCTGATTAATGTACTGCTGATACAAAACCAAGCAGAGCGCAGGCTGCTCACCACACATTTTAAACTTGTTTCCACTAAGTCCAATTCTGACACATGCTAAGCTAGCCCTATTTCTCAGCAAAGTCAATGGCTCTGTGAATCTTGAAGTAAAAATACATTGATCAGATTTAAATGGCAGAAAATTGAACATTGCCTCTATCGGGGAGATGTCTTTTCCTGTGGATTATGAGATTCTTTATACCAACAATAACAATCACTGTCCAAGGTGCGTTAGAGGCCTTTTAGTTTGACAATGTTTGATTTTCATTGAGTAGTTAACCACGACAACATTGTAACTGCTAACAGCTATAACCACACCTCAAAATGTTTACCTTTGTCAAATGATGAGGAAATCATGGCACCAACCTAAATCTTGTTTCCTTTCTTTATATTGTACAATTTATAATAATAATTCTAATTATTACATCGCAGGATTTCCAGTTGTTCGACAAGTGGTGACAGGAGGCTATGGGGTTAAGTTAAATTAAATTTTAGTTTTTGTAAGACCAAAGCTAATGGTCCACATCACCTCAGCTGCCACTGCTCAACTCAAGAGTTGGGAATGCACTGTATATATTACCAAATTCATTAGCTAGCATGGCTAACAATTAGCGTGACATATAGAATCCAGGAATGGGTTCATTTATCATCACATAAAGCAGTTAGTGTCATGGCATACTGTGAGCAAAACAACGTTTACGTGAACAAACGCTGGCAAAATGGCTGAGCTAGCAGCTAGTATCTTGCTAGAAATTAGCTGTCTTTCGCCTAAATTCCTTCAGTGGCAAGCACTAATTCATTCTAACGTTGCAATCAAAATTACAGCGCGGATATACAAGGTTATAAATGACACAACTAACCTCTGTACAGTAGCTAGCCGGCGAAATAGCTAGTCACTGACGACCCAAGAGTAGCGTAGCTAACTTCAGTTGAAGATAAACCCGTTTGCGAGTGTACATGTCCCTTTCGAGTTCCCGTAGTAGATTTGTTGTTGTTGGTTATAACAGGAAGCGGATTTTACGTTAGCGCGCTGCTTATTTTTTAATGTAACTTCTTGTGTATTGATCTTATAACAACTTATCCAGGTTCTAACTATAACGTGCGTTGCTCCCAACAGAAATATTACGATTTACTCGTCAGCTGTGTTTTACGTTGGTGCTGGCTACCATCTGGCGCTGAATATAGTATGACGCTTTAGTCAGCTAACCTACAGCTAGCTAAGTAACAAGGTGCAACATGAAAGCCATGATAAACAGGTGAGGTGCACTAAAGTGTAATTATGCATGTATTAGTTAACTCAGTGTCAAATTAACGTATATCCAAGTGGATTTAATACCTCGGATTACATTATTTGTAAACCCACGCAGCTGATATTATGTACAATAATATACCACAACTGAAATCGCTGTAGTCAAAAATAATGGTGCTAAAGTACTTATCTTCGTGAAATGAGATAAAATGCACTTTGGACATTGGTTAGTGTTGCTGTTGAATTGTTATTACACTGGTAGTAGGTAGCCTACACATCTGTTTATAATATTTAGTGTGGTCTCACTGATAAAATTGGTTGAGCAACCTGTCAGACACACATCTCTGAATAATACAATTTCAGCAAACAACACAGGGTTGGTTTGTATAACAAGGCTGCTGTATTTGAGTGTAATAGTTTTTGCTATGTGTACTCAGTAAATTGTCTACAGAGAGAAATACATTTTGTACAGTGCTACAAAGAATAATCTGTTAATTGATACAGCAAGACATTTGAAGATCTTATGTATATCATCATAAGATCCTGAAATAAGATCCCATCTTATTTCAGGATCTAATGATGTTATACATTTTTGGACCACAATTGGTACATTAATTAAGAAAATGTTTGTCTAATTGTCAAAATGAGTCACATCCCAAACATAATAGTCCTGATCATCTGATCTTCCTATTTATCTTGCTATTTATCCCATGCAGGCAGTGTGTTCTTCATGGACCTGTTGGATCATGTCTCTGATCCTGTTCGCCTTCGTAGTCCGGGTCAGGGATGGACTCCCCCTGTCTGCCTCCACAGATTTTGAACACAACCGAGAACTCCAGGAAAGGAAGCAACAACTCAGGATCATCAGCAAAGCGTTGGCCCACTTCCCTGACAGAGGCTCTATCAAGGGCCAGGAGCTCAACATATAGTAAGGATGTACTAATCAAAGCAGCACCAGCAGAATATTTCCATTGTGCTCTCTGTAGCTGCACTCATCTGATGCTTTGTCAGGCTGTTTGTTTACTGAACACCCTTTTCCCTCCCAACTGTTCAGCTTCATCTCGTCAGAGGGTGTATCCTACATGACTGTGTGCCACTGCAGCCTCCCTGTTGCTAAGGCCTTCTGCTTCCTGGAAGATCTACGGTGGGAGTTCACAGCATGCTTCAATAGCACTGTTGTTACCTTGGCAGCCAGGCCATACCCATTTTTGGAATTTGGTGAGTAGGAGGAGAAACGCTGTCACATAGATTTGCTGTTAATTCCAAGATGTTATTTGTCAAATGATAAAGCTCCTGTCCTTGTCATTGTGTTCTTTAAATTATTATTACATACATTGTCAACATAAATATGTTACCATTGCTGCCAATCGATAGACAGCACCATTCAGAAGCTGAAGCAGCAGTACAACCAGAGTGGTGGTCCGGCCCTAGACGTGACATTGGCTGAGGTCCAGGAGGATTTGAGGATCCATCCACTACAAGTAATTAACTTGGATGAGGTGGAGCTCACCAATGGCATCGCAAATGGACATATAGAGCAAGGTCCTGGATCTGGTAAGAGATAAAGTTATCAGTACTGTAAAATCCTACTGCCTATAACAACAACTTATCAACAGTTCTTAGAGTATATGAACAAATGTAATTAATTTAACAATTAACTTTATTTTATTTATTAGGTCAGAATGTGAGACTTGAACCAGTGACACCGGCGGGCATCCTCTCTCTCATCTTAAACATCATGTGTGCGTCTTTGAATGTGATTCGTGGTGTGCACCTTGTTGAGTACACATTCCAGGTATAGTGATGGCTGGTTAATGTTGTTGCGATGCAGTAGTATTTTGTGGTGAAAGCAAAAGATAGTCAAATAGAAAATAATACATGATCACTTTTGTGTTAATTTGTTTATAAGTTACATTACATTTTACTTATGCTCCCTATGACAAGTCACCACATTGTTTAATTATGTTCTCTCCATTTATCAAGGATGACTACGAAGGTATATGGAATGTTGTTGCATTCTTTGTGGCATTTGTGTGCTGTGTGCTTCAGGTAATTGTCGTTCACATTTGCAGAATGCAACTATATTTCAAATAGCTCTTCCAAATTTGTATTATTAATTTATCTTAAAATCATTATGACATTAAATGTGAGACTGAACACCTCTCTCCGCAGTGCCACCTCTACCTGTTCTACTCATCTCTGAAAAAACTGAAGTCCTTCTCCCTGCTTGGCATGGTCATCCTATGCAATTTGTACCTGCTCGGCATGAGGAACATGTGGCAGTTGATCTTCCACATTTCAGTTGCTTCCGTGTCGACTGTCCTCATCCTTACCCGAAAAATCCAAGACAGAACCAATGACTGTGGGGTCTGAAGAGCACAGGACACTTCATTGTGCTGCACCCCCAAGCTATTTGTGTCTAGGATGCTGATGAAATCGACATGAGTTATGGAGTTGCCCTGCCTTTTAACAAAAACATATTCATGAACGTTCTTACATGATAAAATGACACACGTACTTGCACTATGTTTCTCAGACTGCAACATTTATACAGTGGAATGGAGTTGTTTCTAAATCCTTACAAAAGTATCCGGTTAATCATGAACTAACACCGTAAACTAATTGGAAGTATATTTTAGAACAAACATGTTGAAATCTCCATCAGACCTGTCTGATGGAGATTTCAACCAAAATCTCATCAACCAAAAGGTTTGTTATGAGGAGTATTTTCAGAGTTGTCGACCAAAGTTTTTCTCGTATAGACTACAATGTTGTTTAAGTTGTTAATGCTTGGGAGTTTTTAATTAATATGCATTTCGGCTCCCGTTCAGCTCAGTATTATCTCTTCTTCAGGTCACTGGTTATCTTTGAATTGTGAGTTTACAGATTTAGGTGACAGTTTGTGATTGTAACAGACATTAGATTTAGTTGTACCTGTGAACGAGGCACACACTGCGGCTTGGTAGATGATTTAGTACCCCAGTTTCCATTGATGGCTGTGTTGTACTTAAATTATTTAGTGTCGTAAAATAAAGACCATAATTAGTTTACCGGTAATTGGCCACAAAGACACCTCATTTAAAAATGTAAATGATAAAATATGTCTTAATTCATGCCTATAAAAAGAGTTGTTTATAATTGTTAAATTAATTATATCATCTTATATACAAGTTCTTCAGAAAGTGCACAGCAAGTTCAAATGCAAGGGTTCTCTTAATGACAGAATTTCTATACTATACTGAGGAGATATTACGGAGACATATCAATCATATCGTGCATCATTTAAAGCCATTCTTCTTTTAGCACAGTTTTTCTGTTGAGGAGAATTACATCACATAAGCTTCAATTAAAACAGTTTTTTGTACAATCAAAAACAACTTTTGATATTTTAGTTAATCTTATTCTGCTGATTCGTACATTGCTGAAATGTAAACTGTGGGTAAGACTACGAAAGTACAGATTTATTGGGTAAAAATCTAGCGAAAAATGATATTTAAAAATATTTGTCTGCACTAGTTGGTTTAGATTTTTTTTTTGGCCGTCCTTGAATGTGTTGCATATCGGGATTAAATTAATTTATATTTATATCTTAATTTTGGTTTACTTGGTTGATTTTTTTTTGTTTAACATGTTGCGTAAAATACATAGACAAAGAATGTGGAGAATATTTTAATACTCAAAATAGAGATGAAGGATAACAATGTTTGATGTGGAGGTTTTTAAACATGCAGTGGAATTGCATTGTGCAGTTGAAACACATGGCAGCCATCTTTTCTTATTGGCATCAAAAGTCTTAAATTTTAACATAACACAGTTTGTAATTTTTAATCATTAAGGTTCATAAGGGGAAAAGTTTTGTGTCAGTTGTCAGGACAGTTTGTATTGTTCAATGCACTCAAAGGTAATTTGTATCCAATTAGACTCACATGAGGTTGATGTAGGGTTTTTCTGTGTGGATGCAGCCTGTTTATAATAATGGGAAATAATGGACTATAGTAATTCATTGTCACGGCCAAAAAACACAACAACGGTGATTACAAGGCATTATTTTGTTCTTTCTGTGGTGAAAAACTGACATTTCATTAATAAATAATGTCTTTTCCAATACGGTGAGCCTTTCTTTGTGTTTGCAGGAAACATTACTAACATTATTCATGTAAAAGAAGCGATAAAAAAACAATAACTTATCATAAATTTGGCTCATTCTCTTTAAATGCTCAAACATGTATACAATCATAATGGAAGATAAAACACAAATGTCAAAAAGTGCAAATAAATTGCCTCTGGCGGCCCTGAGCGCCTGTTGGAAACGTATTGCTGTTACTTAAGGATGACAGCAGATGGCGCTCTTCTATTACACTATAAACCTTAGGTTCTTTTTTTCCCCTTTCTCAACAGATAGAAATGCTTGTTTCTTGGACAAAAAAGATTAGAGTTAATAACAATAATTTATGACACTACCACACAATACATTAAACACCTAATTTGGATTAAACCTAAGTGCTGTGAAGCCTCAAAGAAAACTGTGTGGCAAACTAATGGGGGCTAATGGGGTTGTAATTATTTACTTCTGAGAGTGGTCCCAAAAGATGAGAATAAAATGTACAGAACACTGAATGCTTTTCATTATGTGACACGTTTTAGTGATTGTGAAAGTAGACCGTGTTCCTCCAGGGCTGATTTCCATAAGTCACAGTCAAGGTTTAAACAGCTCGCGGAGTCATTTCAAGTCCAATTTGACTTCCTCATCCTGACTCTGAAACAACTGCAACAATTATTTGTCCACTGTGGACCACAGGGACGTCTCCCAATAGAGTCTAGCCAGCTCAATGGTGCTGTGCAGAAATTATAAAAAAAAAATAAAGGCAAACTTTTTCTGCTGCCCACTCATTTGTGTTGGACAGAAAAACCTTGGTAGGTATAATGCAAATTTTCAGAGCACGGAAATTCATTTATTTTTCATATTCTTCATATTTTCAAAAGAGGATTTGTATTTTTCATATTTCCAGGGGGTTTAATTAAATCTTTTTTCATGAATAACACTCAAAGGCAAAGGACTTAAGATTGAGGGCAAAGGAAACTTATTTTTTGTCACCCACTTTATAGATGGTGACATCGTAAGGTCATGAGCTGTAGTGTTTGCGAGCATTTTCATGTATGTATATCAGAGGGAGAAACTTGAGGTTGAAACAACACAAAAACAAATGCAACGACCCTCAGATCTCACAGCGGCATTAAAGATCCGCTGTACCATTAGTACTGCTACAACATATCTAAATGACTCAGATCCTCGTTTACAGGGATTAACCTCTTCTATCCTAATTGGCAGAAGCTCCTGCCCTCGCGAAGCCCCCCCCCTTAACAAACAGGTTTAACGGCATGGGTGGTCCTGATGAAATGTTTATGGTCCTGCGCGCTCACACAAACCACAGCACTGTTTGTTTTGTTTTTTTAAAATAAATGTTTGCCTTCTCAGCGCTGAGTAATAATAGAATACACAGCAAACAACGTTCACAGATGATTTAACGCAGAGTTTGCTGCCGTTTTTCTTCTGCACTGTTCTAAAGAAGTGATATAACCTGAAGTGACGTGCCCAGCTCAACAGCAACTGTACAAGGATATTTTTAGAATCTTCAGCTCACGGTCTGCATCAGTATTACCAAGGTACTACTTCTATGTGGAAAGGCTGTTAGGTATTTCTGCTATTTACACTATATTATTATACAATACCATATTTAGTTAAAATAGGAAGTTGAAATCAAATGTATAGCAAACACAAATCAATAAATAAACATTTACATGTTATGAATAATGTTAAATAGATATACTGTATAGTGACAGGTTGCCTATTGCCAGTTAAAGAATTGAAGTTGCATAAAGGTAATGATTGGAATAGTTATGTGAAAGTGATGGATAAAATTATGTAGGTAGGTAAAAGAAATGGATACACATTAAGCTTCAGCTTCAAGTAATCTATTCATTTGAAGAATCAGTTCAAATTCAGTTCAAAACAACAAATTGGCTGAATAATGGACGACTGGCTGCAACATGAAGCTTCAAGTAATGGACTGGGGAATATTTACAGGCTGCGGGGGCTCGTCTGAGGAGGACGAACCAGCTGTTCTGTGACTAACCGAAGTGACTGTCGCCCAGCTGTCATCGAAAGGTCAAAGCTCTTCTCTGACACTTTGTGTAAATGCAGGAAGTCTTCGGAAGTCCTCTCCAGGAATGAAATTGCTCCGAGCTGAGGTGGATTTAATCAAGGTGAGTCAGTCTGGCATCCAATCTTTGTCTCAGGTTCAGTGCCCATTCCATTAATTTCAAATGCATTTGTGAATTCAACTCTATGCGGGTGCCAAGAGTGTAGCAGTCACTCTGTGGAGGTCTTTAATATAAAAAGTGGACAATTATTACCTCGATGCTCACCTCCCCGCCGCCCCACCCCCACTCGCTTTAAACATAAAAAAACTTTTCCTATTAAAAAAGTGAAGTCTTAAAAATGAAAGTAAACAAAAAAAAATTCTGATTGTAGTAGTTTTGAAGTCATTTAATGACAGATCAGATCGGGACAGAGCTGGAGCATTTAAAAAAAAAAATTCTTTAGACATCTACTGCATTGTGCACTTCCACAACCATGGGAGGAAAAATGGCAAAGCTTTCATTCACACTGTGTTCCAGCTGTGTTGTGCCGAGTCACTGTCTGGTCCTTCAGACCTGGAGGCTGTTTCACGTGTCCCTTACGCCTGTTAAGATGCTCAACACTTCACACACCCGGGACCTTTGATGTTCCCCACTACGCTAAGAAGCTTTACTGATCCCGAGCTTGAAATTGCCGACCAGAGAGAAAAAAAAACAAATATAAAAAGGTCCTCTTGCTTTTCCTGGATCATCTCTCAAAAGCATAATGTAGATGAACAAGTTCTGTCTCCATGTGGATCTGCTGCCAGTCAGAGCTGTGAGAAAATCTGCCTAAGGGTGAATTAATCAAGGGTAAATTTTAATTAACCAGACTTTCAGATTTCATCCACTGCATCCATGTCAAGCCAGAGAGGGTTTTAACAAGCTGACCACAGGACCCATTTACTCAGGAACCATTTGATTACGTCATACGATCGTCAATCAAAATTTGTTTGGGGTTGCAACTCCATGACAATTCCTGACATTACTGGCGAACTTCATCACTGAAGACCGTGTGTTGGGTATGGAATGAGCAAAAGTCACAAACTGCCCTTGTTTTACTCGTCTATGGAAAACACATGCCTTCCACTTGTTGTTGTCCCGGTTTTCTATTAGACAGCAAATCTATTAAACTTTGCCAAACTGATTTGGGCAAAGGTCCTTTCATCCATGCAAAGCGGACGCTCCGATGGGCTGCGCCGTTTCATTTGCCTGTTCTCAATATATCAAACACTTAATAATTCAATTGATTTATTTGTTTCCCTTTTATCTATGTCCTCTCTTATGAAATTCAGAGAACATGGAGATAGGCTGAAATTGCCTCTGCTATCAGTCGGACACTAACAGCTCCTCTGAGAGCTCTCTATGAGCACACACCCGGGACCTTTGATGTTCCCCACTACGCTAAGAAGCTTTACTGATCCCGAACTTGAAACTGACGACCAGAGAGAAAAAAAAAACAAATATAAAAAGGTCCTCTTGCTTTTCCTGGATCATCTCTCAAAAGCATAATGTAGATGAACAAGTTCTGTCTCAATGTTGATCTGCTGCCAGTCAGAGCTGTGAGAAAATCTGCCTAAGGGTGAATTAATCAAGGGTAAATTTTAATTAACCAGACTTTCAGATTTCATCCACTGCATCCATGTCAAGCCAGAGAGGGTTTTAACAAGCTGACCACAGGACCCATTTACTCAGGAACCATTTGATTACGTCATACGATCGTCAATCAAAATTTGTTTGGGGTTGCAACTCCATGACAATTCCTGACATTACTGGCGAACTTCATCACTGAAGACCGTGTGTTGGGTATGGAATGAGCAAAAGTCACAAACTGCCCTTGTTTTACTCGTCTATGGAAAACACATGCCTTCCACTTGTTGTTGTCCCGGTTTTCTATTAGACAGCAAATCTATTAAACTTTGCCAAACTGATTTGGGCAAAGGTCCTTTCATCCATACAAAGCGGACGCTCCGATGGGCTGCGCCGTTTCATTTGCCTGTTCTCAATATATCAAACACTTAATAATTCAATTGATTTATTTGTTTCCCTTTTATCTATGTCCTCTCTTATGAAATTCAGAGAACACGGAGATAGGCTGAAATTGCCTCTGCTATCAGTCGGACACTAACAGCTCCTGTGAGAGCTCTCTATGAGGCCTCTGCACTGGAAAATTACAGAGGACATGACAACAAAGCAAAGACAAGGCTCTTCTCATAAGTCCCTTTGACATCAGTATACATTCAATTAACGCACTCTTAAAAATTGCATGATTAATTATACACCCTGCATGAACATACACAATTTGCATAATAAATTTAGACCACGTTAAGAGCATAGCTGCTCCAAACTTTTACTTATGCCATTTTTCTGCCATTGCATTCGCCTATGGCAACAATATACATGATCTACAATGTATGATACAAATTGATTGGATGTAGTTTGGTAATCTCCACATTAGTATGACCTGTGCTGTGGGCAGCGACTGGGTGTTACACCTTTAGCTGCAACAACAAATCTGGGAAAGAGATGTTTCAATCGCAGCGTTAAATCACGGAACTAACTGCTCCAGTATAATACTCAGGCTGATGTCAGAAATCTCCAGCTCAGACATTATTACAATGCAATGGCGACATACTTTAAATACTCAATGAGTCACATTTTCCCCAAATGAATGATGTAGTTATGTCAAAAGTGAGATCAAGCATCCTGCCATTGTATAAATCCAATGCAACCATTTCCCAAGCTTGTTTACACCCTGGTTAATCATGAATCAAAGAGTGCGGCTCCATCACTTTCCTCTGTAGTGTGCATTGGTTGTGATGGACGACTGTACTGAAAGGAAGTAAATATGTTCGAGGAATGTCCTTCTAATAAACCCTGGTGTGTGTGTGTGTGTGTGTGTGTGTGTGTGTGTGTGTGTGTGTAAGTCACGATGGTGTGTACCTTGCAAACAACGATGAGGTAGCAGCACAACAATGAGCCAGGACCAAAGACCTGCAAGGGGGAAAAAAAAGTCCAAAATTAATTTTAAAAATGATACAAATCAATTCTTGTAGCACTGACAGGAAACAGCTGCATAAAGTAAGTGTTCAGTGCAGATTCTGCTTTCCCCCTGGAGAAAGGATGCAACGAGATAAACACAAAAGTCTGGGGTGTAATACGAGCTGACTCTGGCTGACAGTCGTGGTTTGCATATTAATTAAAGTGATCATTAAAGTCGAGGTCATAAAACTTGTTTGTACATTCTCTTATGCAAGAGCTGAGAAAGCGACCACCCCACCTCTGTGAGTATGTGTGGAGGGAAAGGTTCGAGCATTCAACACCATTCTTTCATTCAAGCTGTAACGATGTGAGGTCATGAAATCAGTGATGTGCAGTGACTCGCTCCTGCCACTCTGACTTCCATTAGTATGACTCCCAGCTGCGGATCAGACCGGATTTGTCTGACAACGTCCCTTTAAATCAGGTGTCGGCCTCTCAGAGCTGGCGTGAGGACAGGAGAGGTAATCAAAGCTGCCGCTTAGCGGTTTGAACGGCGCTCACTTGTTTGCTCACTCACTCGCCTTTCCCAAGCTTCCCTGTATTTGTGACATGAATATCTGACTAATTCCATAAATATTAAAAATCCTCGGGGGCAGGACATCTGTAATATTTCACGAGTCACAGGGAATCCGAAAATAACTTTAACCTTTTTCTCCTGTACCCATCCTGCTGCTTATTTGACAAATTCTGACAGCTAGTAGCAAAGACATTCAAAAACTGATTTTAAGCTCTTGGGCTACAAATACTCAAACGTTTCATATACAGCAAAACATATTTGAATAATCAGGATATTTTCATGAATGGGCCTAAGGGTTAATATACTGAATATATGTGCAGACAAATAAATCAACATTCAAGCCTGAAAATCATTTTCTTTACAATCATTACAATCCTTATGCATCTTTATGTTTCATTTAATACACAGTGACCTAAAGCAGCGGTTCTTAACCTTTTTGACCTTGGGGCCCAACATTTCAAGTATAAAGTGGCCCGGGCACCATTCCAATATTAATACTGTATTATTTAAACATATTGATCTCATCCTTGGTTTGATTTGTTAAATCAGTAGTGCAGTAATGCTAAATATATATTTATATATACAATACAATGCAAAACTCTTACAACACAATACAATTCAGGTCACTACCTTACTCTGATGACTTGCACTGCACTCAAGTCAGCCAGGGTTGTACAGTCTGGACAGTAGCAGCTGGTTGCCAGGTTCAAGCAAACTCCCCCCAAAGGACCATGAGTCATGGTGGAATGGTGTTTGGATTTATCCATTAAAAATAAGAGCAACCAAATAATGCAGGAATGAAGGAGGGGGCACACTTCCTCTTGTTGGGGTTTGTGTTTCCTCTGTGAGGAAGTTGTCAAACTCTCCACGAGGCCTGGATCTCAGCTCCACGTGTCCAGCTGTAGTGTCACAGTCTCCTCCTCCTCCTCCACTGTGGACGAGTTCAGGTGAAACACAGTTGCCATGTCTGACTCAAGGCAAAGTCTTTAACCCGTTTGTCAAACGTTGACACACACACGTCTCACTCTGCTCTGTGGAGCACGCGCACTGTCCATTCCTCACGTTTCCAAATGTGCGCAGGCGCATGGTGACACGTGATCTCCGACTGGTCGCTTCGCAATTTACGGAATGTTGTTAATAATTGGCACGCCATGTACCGGTTTTGGGCAGCTTCTCTGCTATAGGCTAAACTGTAGCTATACAGTATTACAGTAGGCCTATATTCTTTTTTTTTACGGCCCTTGCGGTCCACAGGTGCAAAACTGTTTTTGCGGCCCTCTAGGTGGCGCTCGCGACCCCATGGTTAAGAATCACAGACCAAAACAATTAAGTTTGAGCCAATGTAAAAGCATATAAATAGAGTAATAGAGTAAATGTGTTGAGTTATGTTCCATCACTGATTTGTGTCTGCACTTATTTCAACGAGGTAAAGATGGTTGTAGTTGTTTTACTGAGCTGAAGCTCTGAAGCTCTAAAAGCACGTTGCTTTTATCTCTTAGGGGCATCATGACCTCATAGCAGCACTGAGGAGAATGAAGAAGTACAGTCAGTCACTCAGATAATACCCGTCTGTGGGCGTAAGAGGTTCCAACCTCCAGGACCATTGTTTCCCGAGGAACCTAATGTGCTGCTCTCTGATAATATTAGTCGACACATTCATATCAGAACATCAAGCTGTCTGCTTTTCTGCTGAATCGACAGATATTTCATCATCTGCTTCTCAGCCTCCTCTTGTTTTAATGCAAGCTGAGGACACAGTGTCATTAAAATATAAATATTTATTATTCATTACTACTATACTATTATTTATTGCTATATTTATTGTTAATATTTATTTCAGTAACCGGCATATTAGTACAAACAACTTAAAGCTTTATGTGTGGTTATCTGGGAGTACAATGAAAAATTGGTTATAGTTATGACTATGGCCATATAATATGGATAGGACCTTACAGTTGGTTGTGGCACAGAACATCTTCATAATGCTACAATTATTTTTTAAGACACTTAAAACTGAAGCCTTCACCTTCTTGTATATTTATAAATAATTTATTTCATACAGTTTAAGTGAAACGGCGTCACATTCTTAAGGCAAGTTAAACTCCTGCCATGATACAGAGGACATAGATCACATTTTCTCACCAACAATTAATAAGCAATAATGATAATATATACAAACATATAACCAAGAAGTCACAGCTGTGACCTTAAGATGTGTACAGTACAAATGTAGTTTCACAATGGTGTGTGTTACACCAGTGTTACACTCACTGCCCTAACGAAACATACAAATCAAATATAATTCCTTAAATATACACAACACAATATCCAGTTAACAAACAACAAATCTAAATCACATATACTTCAGTACTGAATAGTTAATATAAGTGCACATTAGAATGCTTGTCGAGTCAATATCCCTTTTTAAGGTTATGTCACTGACACACAACAACCAGCTCACAGAAAGCACATAAAGCTAACATTAAAATACACTTCACGGAAATGTTTTGTCATGTATAAATCTATCTACATTTTCCATAACAGGAGGTCAATTGTCAAATTCCCACAGCTCTGGTTCGTCCATATGTGAACCGACACAACAACGGTGAACACGGGAAACACTTTTCAGTTTTCACTATCACAGGGTTCAGGGGTTAACGTCTACTAAAACATTACCAGGAGAGGTTTTCACACGTGTTCCTCCTCCGTGATACAAATCTACGCGTTTTAAAGTGCTGCGTTACACTTAATGTTTAGCTATTATGTTTGGCAATAACACACAGACTGCTACATAAATAAACTGTACAAGATACGTTTATGTTCCTGTCAAGGCATTAAATCTCACATGTTGCAATAACACGAACAAACAACGACAGTGACTCACTACTGCTTTTGTACAGCACGACAATCCATTGTAATTCATTGTACTTTACACTGTATACTTACCGTACAATGTTATATGACTCACCCCGAGTAAATGTAAACACTGTAAGGCTGCATTGCTTTAAGGCATTTCCTCTCCCGAGCTGCTGTGCAGCCCGTCAGCCGGTGAGGATCTCAGTCAAAGTGTCACTTAAAAGCACTGAAACGGCCACTCGTCATGGTAACAGCACAAAACTGCCTCCAATGATCAAACGCGTGAGTCCCATCACAGTCCCGCGAAACAAGAGGAAAGGCTGCACTGACAAAAGCAAAGGCAAAAAGGGCCAAACAGTCTCTTATGACGGTGATAGTGCAGAGAAGGGCATTTGTACTCCAAAACCATCAGTGTGAATCAGCACCACACCAGTCACCCGGTATGAAGTCTCATCCATTTAGCACGTATGGAAATAAAGTTTCCTGCTGGATATCAGTCAGTCTTTCTTTTGCTGTCTTTTTTTTCCATTTACATTCAAACACAACTTCATATTGTATTTCTGGTGGAAAAAAAAAACAATTCAACTTTACATTAAAAGCCATCAGCTTCTTTCCCCCTGGTCTCGGTTGTGTCTTTGCACCAGCCTGGTCATTTCGAGCTGCAGCAGTCCAGTAAGTGATTTTTAATCTGCGCTTAATTAGATCAGGTCGTATTTGCTGGTGCAATTCTCATGCGGATCCGTCACCTAGGGTCATTAATATGCAACATTTCATTTTGCCCAGTGTCTGAGCACAGAGGTAACTTAATAACAATCGAGCAGACCATCCGGCATGACGTAACACACAAATATACACATGTACCGAATCGAGAAATACAACCAGAAAAACTCAAATGTGTGAAAGCTGTGCTTTTTTTTTTTAAAGAAGCGTAGAGATTAAACACTATTCAGAGGCTCATACATACTATTTTCTTATATTTGTCTCTGTTTCTATACATATGCTGTTTGTTTTCTGCCTAATGTTTGGCCCCTGTATATGTACAGTCTTTCTGTTTGTTTCAGCCGTAGTGTGAGTCACATACTGGACAAGTCATCGTGACAGGAGGATGAACCGCGACGTGTTTTCGGGCTGCACCGTGTCAACATGGTGATCTGGGTGCTGAAGATGTTGCTGCTGCCAATAGACGGATGCTGGTATTTGGTGTCGGAGCTCATGTATCTCTGCAGGTGCCACCGCCGCCATTTTCTCTTGATCTCGCCTTGAACCTAGGATGGATTAGAGAAATATGAAGTCTATGTGACACTTATATAATAATACAGCGAATGATTTACTTCTTTCTGTTTGTGATGCATCTCTTTTGTAGAGTTTTTAGTGCAGGCACACTAAGCCTGCATACGCAGTAACAATTCTCCCATTTCCCTAAAATCAGATTTAGTCATCACCTCTAAAATATTTATAGTTGTCCCATTCTAAGCTCTCCTCTTCTGACCTACATAAGTGGTATGGAAAATACTTTTCATACTGAATTCATAAAAGCTTTGGATTTTTTTTTGGAGAACCTGTAAGTGAATCCTTTCAGGCAGACCTAATGCATTTTACATTAAAACAGCAGGAAAACTAAGTGTTTGCCTCCACCAGCGACCAAAGCAGCAGAAAAGATGAGAGACAGAAAAGAAACGTTAAAAGCATCCAGAGAAAAGCGGAATAAGAGATTCCCAAGTGAAAGGGAATGAGGAAATGTGGGATAATGCACAGAATTATTTTCATTATGCTAATGTTTTTCATTTACTTCATATAACTATTGGGAAACAAACTGACTCAGACTGTGAAGTGCCATTGGCTGCTGAAGACTTCCTAAAACATCCCCATGAGATTCCGCACGTTTTAATATTTCAGGTGTTTAAACCCAGGAAATACTGGAAATCCACCTCCTCCTCTTGTTTTAAGATGTGGTTCACTCATGTAGTTTCTTTACGTTTGCCACGTGCACTAACATTTGCTGGTGTCCCTTTATTGATTTTATCAATGTTGATTTATGCGGTTACTCTCAACTGTGGCTTAATGTATGGAATATCAATGGACTATGACAGTGTCTAAGAATTCCAGTCTATGTGAACACTAGAGATGCAGGATACAGCGATTACGTACCTCTCTTGATCCACTAATTGTATGTTAGTGGGCGTATTTGTGGTAATAACCTGTAAGTCATAGTGATATAATATCTTATTACAAATAAAACTGTATATAAATATAAATATAAATATAAATATAAATATAAATATAAATATAAATATAAATGTGTGCAATAATGTGCAATTTATTTGCTATATTTGGGGATTGTTATTTTCGCAGAAAAAAATCTATTGACGTCCGTTTGTGTAATTTATGTAATAAGAATATGACTGTTACTGGATCATGAGAAGCTTACTACCAGATTAACATTCAGGCAGCATACTGTCAGGCTTTGCCATCAGGCCCATCACTGTGATTCAATCTGGCCCAGCACTGCGAACATAACTAATCTGCCCACAGAGAGCCTCTGCAGACGTCCCTGAATAGCTCTGCCGTACAGGCTGTGCTTTACGCAACACTTCCAGCCTGGCAGCAGAGAATAGAAAATATTCCACAAGCAGGACCAAGGGAGGAGAGATGGATGGAACGACCAGTGCTGGTGACTCACAATCACAACTTCATCCACCTTTTAGGACTGTGTTTGTAATTGTGCGGCGAGGGAGACACGCACAAACTGCAGATGAACGAGAGTTTCTGAGAGTTAGCGCAGCACCGCCGCGAGCTGTCTGGACACGGGACTCTTGAGATTAAAACAGTGTCTTTACACAAACTGTTTACATCACCGTGGGGGGAATACGTACCTCTCCGTTGAGGAAGCAGTACAGCACTGCCACAACAAAGCCCTAAAGGGAAAGAGAGAAGATGAAAGAGCGACAACAGTTTGTGTCACGGTGAAATTTTCAGTTGAAGCCGTTCATCTTGCCTGAGCAACTATTTTCCAATTCAAGAATAACACAACGGAATACACTGTAAAAACAACGCAGACCACAGACAGCTGGTTTATAGGAATAATGAAGAGGAGCGATGGGAAGAATGATGAGAGGAATGTGCTGGAACGGTTTCCTTGGTTTCCAGGTGGTCTATAATCCAGCTGTGCTGTCCAGCTACATTCTCCATCATTCCTCATCCATTCGTGATGAACTGGAATGACAGTGACGCTGAAACAACACTGAACCAGCAAACTCCCTCGAGACCTGACACACTTTTCTCCGCAGGGGTTTCTCCAATAGTGTTGGTCAGTGGTGGTAGATAGATATATATAATTCTAATAAGTTCAAATGTAAATGGGAGGTTTGTTTTTGTAATCAGTTCTTACTGAGATGGCATCGTACCTGAAATGACCCCAGAATCAAGTCGAAAATCAGCCGTAGCTCCGTCTTCACTTGCTCCGGGATGAATGCAAACACAATGAAATTGATCCCAAACAGCGGAATTAAAAGCAGCGTTGATTTTGCCAGTCTCCTGAAATGACAAGGCAAAAAAAGAGAGAAAGCATTTACACTTCACTGTCAGATGAAACCGATTTTAGATCTGTCTCCAAATATGCCAATAATGAAATGCAACTCTGGGATACTTTTCATTTGACATTTTAACTTAGAGGACAAGAGATGAAAAAAAAAACTGAGCAGCATTAAAAATGTCGGTGGGAAAATGGTTTGTGCGTTATGGCTGGGTTTATGAGATGCTGTGCATCACAGGAAAAATCATTTCAGCACACAACACAATGCATTATATCTCTGCTCTGCATAAAGCAGCTGCTGGGGGGCGGGGTGTGGGGGCTGCACTGTTCAAAACACTGCATTCAAAGCCTTTCCTCTCTGAAGTCCTGGAGGACTGGTCATCCAGTTTTACTCTGAGTGCATTAAATATTTACAGGGAGTCACAGAAATAAAATTTTATTCTAATTTTTCATTGCTTATTAATGCCAGTCTTCATTTATACTGTGAATGTTGTTCAGTTTCACAGACTGTGTGGTCGCACTTCAGAAATTTCTCAAAGTCAAAAGACCTGAAATTATACTCACAAGTACTGGTTGGATTCATTTCTCCCGATGTCTGGGCAGTTGATCTTCTGGCGAAGTATTCGAATGATGCAGATGAAAAGAAAAAAGTTCATCTGCGAAGAATAATCAAACGCCATATGAGGTTACAATGTGAAAAAAAGGGTTTAATGGTGGTGATTAATGAAATGTAACAGGAATTTTAACATTTTTCTTGCATAAAATTCCTCAATAGAATAAAGCCTGTTCTATAAAAAAAGTCACTCCTCCTCTGAATGTTTTTCTCGGACAGAGAGAAATGCATCTCATAGCAGGAGCCAGATGCTGCATTGCATCTGGCTCTGGGCGGGTTGTGGATCGTTGCCCTGCAGGAAATTTGGGTTGGACCTCTGGACCGGAAACACATCACACACATCACACACATCACACACATCACGATGCGCTCACAAACAGAAAGAGACAGAGTGATGTGACACACAGGCTGCTGATCCTGATCCCGATCCTGTAACTGCATGGAATTTTTGAATAGTAACTACTTATATGTCTTGTGGAAAAATCAACAAAAGCAATTAATACTGTATATGATTGTCAGAGAGTGTAGTTTATTGTCAAGTATAAATCCCATATCTGTGTAAGTGAGGGATGAATAAAGCAGTGAAAGATGCTGGGCCGTGATGCAGTTACTGTACTGTAAGTAATTAACCCTCTTCATCACTTAACACGCTCCACTGTAGCTTCTCAAGTCATTTGCCCATTGAACTCATCTTTACCTCCCTTTTCACACCTCTCTGAAATTGTCTTCACTTCACACACACACACACACACACACACACACACTCACACAGACACACACACGCACACAGACAGCCAATATTTTACTTTTCATTCATGTGGCTCAGCTATGTCTGAGCTGTCTTATAACGTGTCTCGACCAATAATACTAAAATAAAGCCAATAGCCTTAATATAGGCGGTCTTCACCAAAATTACAAATATGACTGGACATAAATATTCAAAATACAGAGACACCAGTGATTATGGCACAATTAACTGATGACGACCGTCCGTCAAGTATATACACAACACTTATCCTGCCAACTTGTACAAAGACAAACGAGAACTCTGAGGTCATAACGAGCTCTCAGTTGTGCTGGCATGTTGGACGCCTCCCAAAAGGACGTGGCGTTTTCAGAAAGTCACATAAATAACAGTGACGGCCAAGTCCGGGGTGGATTGATGACAAGAGACAAATATGTTTTCTCTCTCTGGTTGCAATTAGTTTTAGTCTTTGTAAAAGCTCCGCATTAAATGCTGACGCATAAGAAACTGAGTGATCGGATAAAAGGTTATAAACTCACCAGGATTGACGCCAGAATAGGAGCTTTAATGATCCACCAGAAGACGTCAGTGTTCTCAATGATGTCCCAGCACCTGGTTGGATGTTCAACGTTATTTGTGGAAACCAAAGCAAAAATGCAAGAAGTTCTTCATCTTTTCTGCTTATTTCTCAAGTTCTTCTTACCCCACGTCATGGTAGTAGGCTTTAGCGATGCTCCAGGCCATGGTGAAAATAGTGGGACCTCCTGGGGACACGAGCAAAACACATACAAAGGTACACATGAAAGTTAGTATTGTGCTCCAACAGCAAGGGTCAAGGCATTGCAGTCTGTCTTCAGCTGACGCACAGCGGGGTCCCGGTCCGATACAGCAAAGGCATGAAAGGACATAAAAGAGAGACATGCTCACCCCAGCCAATGAGAATGTACGCCCAGAAATACTTCTTCTCCGAGAAGAAAGAGACGGCCAACAGCGCGTGAAGATAAAGGCCCTCCACCAGCA
The DNA here is from genome assembly GCA_016785345.1 of Trinectes maculatus. Classification (NCBI taxonomy): domain Eukaryota; kingdom Metazoa; phylum Chordata; class Actinopteri; order Pleuronectiformes; family Achiridae; genus Trinectes; species Trinectes maculatus. The sequence goes on from JAFBJQ010001538.1 coordinate 180,366, forward strand.
GCCAGAAGAAGCTGGCCATTATGCAGTACTGGAAGAACACAATCACTGCTTTGCAGCCAACCTGCCAATGGACATAGTACACAAAAGAAAAAAAAAACACACACGTTGATTTTCTGAGACACACAACTGGATGCACGCTGAGCAAGAAGAGGATAACGATGAAAAATTTTTTATCCTTAAAACATTTGAAAAGGAAGAATGCACAAAGTGAGTTGAATCCAATAGAAATGGGACAAAATAGGAAACTGAATGTACTTCTTATACTTCGTAACTCATAAACGGCCGGTGTCATTTCCTTGTTGAAAACGGTAAATCTGCGCACAGCCGAGAAATGTCTTTTGTTTTGTTTGGTTCCATTTGTTTGTCTTTGAGGATTTAGGAGCCAACATACATTGATTCCCACTTGGCATGTTGATGGGAGGAAAATGGATTCAGTTTAGCCGCCTGAAACTTTTGTTTTGTCCAAATCAGTACAAATTGCTGCAGCCGCATTTTGAAAAAGCATTTGGACGCCTGGTGAGATATTCTGCACCGGGGAAAAGGCCGATTTGAATAAAAAGGCATACGCAGACAGTGACGAGCACACCGGCCCCTGAAATAACGCATTTGTTCCAGGCCCCAAAGCTAGTAGATCCTGAATGAATGTGATGGGTCACAACAGCAAACACTCCGCCACACGAGAATGGAAATGAGCCAAGCGTGCGCACACAAACATGCACGCACACGTGGGCCACAATGAGCACTGCAGCACCAAACCCGTCTGTATAATGCCTCTTATAGCTGACCCATGACAGCGGCTGGCTCCTGTCAACCCAACAGTTCCATTAATGCACCAGACAAAGCCTAATAAATACACTTTCCCTCGTCATGTAATATAAACCTCAGGGCTAACTGTGGCCTCAGGGGCCCACTGGTGTGTAGCACTGTGGTATTTGTTAGGCATATCACAGATATACAGAATATACTGTACAAACTGTATGGAGTTCTGCATATCACTGTTTATTTCTATTATCACGTTATGTTATGTTTGGCTGCGATTAACGATACAATAAAGAAACAAAAGTGATTTAATTTGAACAGACTTGCAGGAAGACGTTTTACCTGTACCGAGGAAATTCATTATCTACAACGTTGTTTCCATGCAGCCAATGTTAATAAGAGCGCACATTCTTTTCAAAAAAATCTATAAATCCAATACAAAATTTCAGAAAGACCTGTCCTCATTGATTTCTTCTCCCCACTCATCTAATATATGTGATGTGATCCTTTTTATATCCACCGGCAAAGACAGATCAGATTTATTGTAACGCAAACATTGACACCGGCCTAAAAATTCCAATACAGGGCAGACTCGAATACACAACTCACATGGCGTAATGAAACAACACGCAATGAAACATGCAATTCAAACAGCAGCATTCACTTACAGAGCCTGACGAGCAGTTGTCCACCTCCCCGACCTCGTACAGCACCACATCCTTTATGAACACAGCGATGGCCTTCAGAATAAATGACACAAACAGATGCATGTGGATGTAGTTCCTCGTGCAGTGGAGCTTCCTGGGACGTAAAGGAAAATGATACACAATTACAAAACTGAGACAAAGAAATAAGATACACAAATAAAGGTGTGATTGGTTAAAATGACAGCAAATCATCAACTCAGATCTGCTGTTTAACTGCTACACTGATTCCCAACAGCAAAGGAAACCCTCAGCTGGCCACTGTTTGATACCTCGCTCTGGCTTTTGTCGAAACCTAAAATACAGCTCTGATCAGAGGCCGACCTGTTTGAACCCAGTGCGGTGACAGGGGCAGAATATATGAGACACTTGCAAATGCAAAGAAATCAATGTGCTGTAATGAAAGAAAAAAGGTGTTTCCCCTGAACAGGATTTGTTGGATGTGGAGCGGAAAATAAATGGTCAGACGTGGACCTCAAATAAAAATGTGTCTTTTTTGTTTTTTAGACTTTTGTCATTTCCTTGCAATATGTCTTGGGGTTAAATGTTCAGATGTGATATTAAGTGAAGGAGAGGACTGGTCTGCAGAAGAGGGAGAAAGCACATTATTGCATGAGTCACACAACGCAGCCTTTCACGGTGCAAATGCGAAAAGAGCTGTGATCTCAATCATACTTAATGTCAGAGGTGTGGCAGTTGTTGTGGCGACAAAAATAAGTCCTTCACATGGCATATAGGATATATATCACCATCCACCATACTGCATATGTATAATCTCCAAAGCGCTGCAGACATGCATCATCAAAAGATCAAGGATCATCAAGTGTGAGTGACAATTTATTTTATTCTTTAAATATTTGCATCTCTCCTTTTGTCTGTCTTACTGTAACATCATCATATCATATCATATCATATCATATCATATCATATCATATATCATATCATATCATATATCATATCATATATCATACCATATCATATATCATATCATATATCATATCATATATCATACCATATCATATATCATATATCATACCATATCATATCATATATCATACCATATCATACATCATATATCATATATCATATATCATATATCATATATCATATCACATCACGTCACGTCACGTCACGTCACGTCACGTCACGTCACGTCACGTCACGTCACGTCACGTCACGTCACGTCACGTCACGTCATCTCCACGTACCTGAAGATGCAGAGGATCACAATAGCCATGGTAAGAGAGATGAGGGAAACGCTATGGCCGATGGTGTAGCCAATCCTCACCTGCCAAAAAAACTTGCCCTGCGTAAAAAAAAAAAAGAGAAAGAAAACAGCATCAACACAATGATAAGTCATCGTGACGATACACACAAATGATTTCGGAGCTTGTGCGAGTGCACGTACTGCGATATTTAATCGGAGGCCAATTAAACCCCAGACATTCGGAATACAGCAAGTCAATTTATTTCAGATGAAAAAAAAAGTTTCCGCTGAGTTCTAAGAAGCCAAAATTCTTTTTTGTCTGGGAAATCACTGTGTTAAGCCTATTAAACTCTGTGCCCTTTCCTACTCGTTAACTAATGAGTCTGTCTCTGTGACTCTGTACAACCCTGCTCTGCACATTCACTCTGCTCCACTGTTGCCAACACGGGCCAAAGTACTCTCTCCGCATTTAAACGTAACACAACAAAACAAAATAAGACCAACATGTGATGGATCTATTCTCCTCCTACTTGTGTAGGCAACACAAATAACAACAAAAACACTATATATGGACTGAACACCATTGGCATTGGCGTCGCTCAACCAACAGTGACTCAGTACAGTTCAACGTTCACTTCTGTAGACCACATCAGTTTACTCACATCATCACTAGTGCTGTTGAGATTGTAGCCACAGTTTACAGCGATGTCGATGGGCCTCATCTCAGTCCAGCCGCTGGCTGTGCAGGTCTTGGAGAGGTTACCTGAGGATGAGAGGACACAGGGAGGTCATCCAGGAAGTAGATTTCCCCGATCACTGCTGTGTGGTTTATAAAATACTGTACAAGTCTGCTTGTATTGTTATCGATATTGATATAATCATGATACTGGCTATGCTCCAGTCAAGGAATCCTATGCATGTTAATTAAAGATATTTGTATCAGTGTCAGACAATGATTTACACAATATATGTAAATTATTGTTGGTTATTCTTGGATGGATTTCCAACATCAGACTCCGATAGGTGAGGTGTGTTTTTTTTATTTAATACAAGAGGTAGAAAGAAAATGTATCAGTAACTATATTATGATTTTTATAACTTTGTTCCATTGCATCAGAAACAGAAATCCGTCTCTCAACATATTTTTTTTTTTACTCCAAATGAAATAATTAGAAAACCCAGAAATCGTAGGAAACGTGGTTTATTAATGGGATGCGTTCATGATTTATTCATTTGCGGAGCATCAAAGGTTCATGTGTGATCAGTGTAACAGGATGAACCAAGTTGCTCTCTCACAAGCCAATTACAGCCAAATGTTATCATGTGCGAGGAACGAGGTGTGGGGAAGTTTTGTGTGTACAAATCTATTCAGTCTGAGAAAGGTCATGTGATCCAAATGTCACGTTGACGCCACCAAGGCGGCTGTATCGGTGCGTGATGCTGGACTGATGTTGGAGAATTCCCCCTTTTCTTCTAAATTCATTCATCCAGTAACCAAACACACTTTCATGTGCCGGTTCCTACACACACACACACACACACATTCTCATCCTCATCTCCTTTCATCAAAGAAGTTTCCAGAGATTTTTTCGGAAAGTGGTGCAGTGGGAAGACGTGGGTTGAATCCGCCTCAGGAACCGGGATGAAACATTGATTAGAGAAGATGTAAAGTCATCTATCAGGCCTATGTTCATTTGTAATCTGGATGTTGAGCCACCAACCTTTTTCAATAGATTTATAACGGCTCTGCAGAGGAGGACACAAATGGAAGGAACAGAAAAAAACTACACCTGCACTCAAGGCTGTTTCACACACAGAGACATTTTCCTATCTGAAGAAATTCAGTTATTTTGCCCACTGGAGGTTTATAAGAGGCTGTACTGCTTTTTCCTCGCCACAGAATGACTCAGCCCTCTGGATCAAGCATCACGTTGGATAACTATGCTCATCATTGTCTTTGCAGATCATGGGTCACATACTAATTTACAGTTCTAAATGAAAGTTTTCAAAGTTCGTCCAACATGCGTAACCAAACCAGTGTCAACCAACACTGTGCCTCTGCTGTGACGTTAAAGAGTTTTAGAAACAGTCAGATGGTCGAACAATTTAGGGAATGTCCTTTCAATCTGAACAGCACATTACTTATATTGTTGGTTTTTATATTTTGTTGTGTGTTTCCTGAGGCAGAGATGAAACCACAGTATTGATCCGGCAGAGGCAACAAAAGAGCAGAAGCCCCTGGAAAGACACCCCTGAGAGTCCCATTATTAAAGCTTCCCACACAGAACAAAGTTTCCCTGAATGACGTCCAGGGTGATGCAGGTCCTGACGCAAGCACCTGTCAGTGTTGTCTCTTATACGCGGCAGTGTAACTTTGTCATAAGACACAGCCCCACATTATTTGCAGAGGAAAAAACAAGACTCCATCGACAGAGTCATGGTCACCCGAGACAGCAGGTCTTTTCACAGTGGGTGCATCTTCTGCGGTCGTTTCAGCTGTTATATTTTGTTACATTTTCCGTGTTAAAGTACACACTCCAAGTGTTTTTTGGGGTCATCTCTGTGTAAGATCTGTTAGTACTGATGGCAGCACGTTAGTGATGCTCTGAGGTGGATATCGCCCAAAAACATCTATGTGACTCGGGGGGGAGAGGGGGGATGATGGATTAGACATATTCCCACACTGTAACATGAATGATGACACCAATGTTTTCGGTGTTTGACCTTTTCTTCAGCAGGAGAACATGTGGTTGCTGATTTAGAAGACACTTAGGGGCCATTGCCATACGTCAAAACCAATGGCGACAGCAACAACAATAACAACAACAGGAACAATCCAAACAATAAACACTTCAGATTTCGGACAAGACTCAAGAGGTTAGAGAGTCTATATAACTCTAGTTTGGATGAACGGATGGAGAGACAGATGGGATAGATGTCATTGTATGTTGCTTTCCAGGGTCATATCAGTCAGACTTTACAAGTGTCCTCTTAAACTAGAAATGTCAGGAGGCGTGAGATGGAGAACGCGTGTCAGAGAGAAAGAAATGAGAAAAATGGAGGATTTCTACTCGTCTTCTTGAAGTTCTACATTTGCACAGGGTTTACCCTGATGCTGCAGCCTCTGCTCATATCTAGCAGTGCATCTCCAGAGGAGTTCACCTTCAGCCGTTTTCCACATCATTAATTCGACTTCGCTTTCACTGGAGATTCCGCCACATTTTGCACGTCCCCGTTGTTAGCAGCGCCACTTTCACGGGCGGTAAAACCATCAAATCTTCACTGAGTCGCTTTACTGAGATTTTATGAAGCGGTTTAGAAGGTTGGTTTTGTGTGTGTGTGTGTGTGTGTGTGTGTGTGTGTGTGCGTGTGTGCGTGTGTGTGTGTGTGTGTGTGTGTGTGTTGTGAACATGATGATATTGCTGTTTAATACAACTACATGTGACATGTTGAAATCTGGATGTGTTATATCGGAAAGTTTTGTTCCTGTAAATGAAAAAAAAAACTAATGAGTGTTGATAAAGGTTAAAAACTAATATCCCTATTGAAGAAATCACAAAGTGGAGACATTAAAAAAAATCTATAATTTTTAATGGGAGCAAAACAAACTGCAACTCAATATCAGGAGAAGGTCACAGATACTTCTGTGCCTGAGAGAGCAAAGAGCCAGTGAAGATTTCCCATTAAAATGACATCTGCAGACACACACTCCATCTGGCCTGACAAACGTTCCCAGGTCTCAAAGGAAAGTTAATATCGAACTCAGAGAGCTTTGCTTTCAATCTTCAATACCTGGACATCTTTCTGCCGAGTACAGATTTTAAAATCATCCCTCCGATCTCCCTTCAGACCCGTAATCCGATCACACGGAGCAAGATATCGAGATCTAAATAAAACCTGTTGTGCTGTAACACGCCGGCGTGCACGTTCAGGAGGAACGGGTTTGTGCCAGATAAAATCAGAAGTTGCTGAAAGTGAAATGTGGACACTAATGTCATTCCACGGAGAACAGCAATTATAGAAAATGTATTTTATGCACTAGGCACTAGTTGGTCCAAATATATTTACCAGTTAAGTAACATCTCTCAGTGTGTTCCCTCTTAGTCACTGACAGTGGCCCTGTCTGTAGATGATATTAGCACATCTCTCAGTCAGGAGGTAAGAATGAGCCCTGGCTGGCTGGGTAATAGACAGGAGCACAAGAGGAGCAGGTGGAGAGCTGGAGGTAGAAAGCCCTGAAGTGATGAAATGGATACCCATCAGCACGGATTGAAAAATTACCCCGGGAAGAAGAAGAAGAGGAGGAGGCCTGGAGGAGAGGTTCAGGTCAGGAAGCATCCAAACATCCTGTTCACGCGGAGCCAAACTGCCATGTACGCCGCACGTATGTATGTTTCAGTTTAATCACTCAAATCTCAAACAAAGTCGTCATCAAAGAGGAAATCATGAATTTTAGCTTTTTTTTCCCCTCATAGAGTAAAACCAGCTTAATTGATTTACATTAATCAGAACAAATGACAACTTTCAATGAGGGTTGAAGATTGGAGATGTAATTTAGATATCTAATCTATTAAATATCTAAATCAGACAGACGAGCCGGTTTGCAAGCACGTGAATTTCCATAGAGTTTCCATGGGGCCCATTTTTTCATAATCAGAAACCATAGTGGATCAATATACAAAACAGCATAATGTTCCTCTTTCTCTTTCTGAGGATGTATGTGAATCCTCTCTCCGCCGCCTGTATCTGTTTCAAAGGGATTTTACATGCTCATGTTTAAATCTGTTTTTTCAATTTGCTAATGTAAACACTACATTGTGTTTACGCCAACCTGGATAAAATTTAATCCTGGGTTCGAGGCACCGGAGGAACCTCCCCAGTATGTGTCTGATACAGATGTTAATGCATCGCATTAGTTGGCACAGTGTCGACATAACAGACAAAACAGTTCCAGGGCATTGTTTGTGGCTGAAAAGCCCAGGTGGGAGAGAGCGGGAGAAAAGTCTATTCTTGTTCTTTAGAAAATGCCCAGGAAACATGAAGCAAAAAAAAAAGTAAAAAAAAGAAAAAGAAAACGTCCAACATTTTACGGATTAGTCCTGCAGACAACAAAGCTGTAATGATACTCTCTGCAAGACTCACAAATCAATACCAACTTTTCTCCCCTGTCTCTGCCCTGGTCCCTCTGCAGGGTTTCTCATCATTTCCTAATGTCCTCAGGAGGTGATGGCTTTGATGACTTTAAATGTCCACTTGTAGGCAAACAACACATTCCATCATGCAAAGGGCTCAAATACAGGGGGTCCTCGTGTTACGACAGAGATCCGTTCCTGAGAATGTGTCGTAACAGAATTTCGACGTTAGTCGGAACATACATTCATATGTATGTATTTGTATGTAGATAATAAGTTGTGCCACTAGATGTCGCTATAATACCACGCTAAAATAAGAGTTTATTATGGTGAATTGCCTCTTGACCCTCTTGACACACTGTAGGGGTTGATATCGCGAGTGTAATGAGCATTTCCTTTAGATTTCTGATATCAACCGTGTAGACCCTGTGTTGTGAATAAACCTACGGTATTGCCACGATCCCGAACCCATCTGTGTCCCCCGCCAGCCGGCCATTTCACATAAGTAAACACAACGCAGAGTAGCCTAGCTGTGGAGGTGTCGGAGAGCCGGCACCAACTAGTTCCCGTGCGAAGTCTGTACGTATTTACAGGGCAAACCGCTTAAGCCGAAACAAGGAAGTTCATGGGAGATGTGTCGTAACCACGAAAACATTGTATGTCGCGACCGTCGTAACACGAGGACCCCCTGTATATGCAAATCCACAGATAAATCCACTTCCTGTTTTTCTGCCTATCTGTTCTTAATTTGTCTAAATAACAACTGTAAAACCATACCTTTTGCCAGGTAAATATGAGGTCATGGAATAGCCTTGAGCTAACGGCCATGTTTTTGTGTGAACTTCTTTGCTACGAATTAAAAATATGCATCAATACACATAACACATTTATATTATCAGCGCGTGCTTCTTATCGCTTGTTGCTATTTGACGAGTGCGTCCGAGCTTTGTAAAAATTGTACGGAGAAAATAATTCACAGGTTTTTGATTCCACAGCAGCTGAAGTGAGAGGATTTTACCTTTGTGCTCGTCGCTGAAGTAACTGAAGTAAGTGGGGCAGGTTATTGTCACCACCTCTCCGACTCTGGCCGAGGGCCAACAGGCGATGATGTCCCACGTGCCTTGGCATCCTGACAGGAGAGGACATGGGATCACTGACTGACGCACACTTCATTGACAAAATTAATTCATGGGCTTCATGTGACATCATCAGTGGAATAGTAAACCCTGAATGTTAAAATAAAATCTGTGTTTTAGGGTGGCAAACACAAGCTGGCTGAACATGACAGAGGCTGATTCGATCATCTCAGTCATTCACAGCTCCGATTGCTGGCTATGAAAGATATGGAAGAATCGGATGTATTGGGTTTTTACCAATCAATACATAATCAGGTTGTTTGTCACTTCTCTGATCCCTGTTTCCAACAGTGACAAAAGATATAACTCCTCTATCGTCCTGTTTCCTTATCTGTCTCTGTATTCATTGTTATGTGCACTGGGTTCCATTAGCGATAGAATACACAGTGAACCCTGCACCACCAGTAGCACTGTTTTATTTTCTCTGACACACTGAAGCATTACCCATTGCGTGCCAAAAAATAGTGTTTTTTCTTGAATCAGTGTAATATATAACGTGTCCACTACAAAAGTGCTTTTGGTTTGAAAATATTTTTTATTTTTTAATTTTAGAAGCCACAGCATGGAAGTGAGAAGTGTGAAAGAAAAATACCAGAAATACGGACAGACTTCCAAACTGCTTCTTCTGAACATTTTTAAATCCACACAGAAATATCAAAGTGTATTCGTACGTGTATATTGCCGTATTAGTGCTACGCATACGTCGGAGTACGCAATCTGTCAAGATATGAAACCATTTGAGTGTATGTGTTCTCACAAATGCGCACGCCGCTAATTTGTTTATTATGGATGTGACCTCTGAGCGCAGATTTCGCTACCTTCCTGTAGAGGAAGCAGATATGGAGGCAGAGAAATTAGGGTCATTGCAGAGATAAGGAGGAAAGTGTTTTCCACGCAAACAGCCCATGTATGTTCACTTAATACGGCAAATATAAAAAGCACCGGCGAGCAAATCATTTCAGCTACATCAAGGTCATGGACTTTTCTATTCGACTGAGTGCATCTATAAATTAAGTTGATTCATTCTGGGAAAGGGTGGCCTCCATACAGGTTATTTAATTACTTGGTAACAATTACTTATTCAGTGTGCACAGTTGTGTTTGTGATTTTATTCTTTAGAGATTTACATAATGGGACTTAATGTTGAAAAGGTGGTGTCCATGGAACGTACTCTGCTTTCTCCGGTGCTTTGCGTTGAGTTAAACCTGGCATCGGCTTAAAGATTGAATGTGAAAGTCTGAGTCACATTGAATCTACAGACCTGTGAGCGAGTCTGTGTGTCCACATCGGACTGAGTTACGACTCGCAGCAGGATGATTGGTTCTGATGCAAATTGCAGAAACCGGCTGCTCGGGTTTTTAAATCACGCCCGCTGCCTCCCACCTTCAGCAGCATCGTTATCTCATGTGGCGCTGCAGGAAGACGCCGCTGCAAAATGTCTTCTGCAGAGTTTATCGTTGTGCACGAGAGGGATTTTAGACACAACAGACGTAATCCCCAAATCTGTCCAAATCTTGACGTGCAATTTGTCTTAATCCAAATTAAAGTCATATAATCTGTTTATAATCGTTAAGGCTTTGAAGTAAGTTATTTAAAGTTAGAGTCAGGGAACCTGCCTCTGATAATGGTGCTTTACCCATAAACACCCACAGTACATTTCCTCACCTCAGTATTTATTTACTCATGCTGTATCCCGTTCCCTCTCAATCACCTCCTGCACACAGCCTAAGCTGACAGACAGGGGGAAACGTATTTCAGAGACTGACCTGAAGTGACGTTCCCAGAGGTGCTATTCTCGCAGCGCTCCCTCTCCTGCTCGATCTCGTTCACCACGTCGCACATCTGCACCGACAACACCTGTGGACAGAGGCAAAAGGCCCATTCTGGTGTCAGCGACTGCATCACATTGGAGTTACGTGCTGACAGAATCCATACCCGGCGTGGTTTGAGGTCGCCAAAGTGGGAACGTGTAGGGAAAATATTTGCTCATAATAGTTCATTGTTTTAGCTTTTATTCCATTCCTGCAACACAAGCTCGTCATGCCGTCGCGTATCAGAGTGAACCCACGGGCTGATAATACGCTAAACACAGAAATGTCCTGAATGTCTGGAATCTAAACAGAGCTCCCTCTCACTGGGCGAACAGATGCTATCAAGCAAATGGATTAGGAAGTGGAGAAGGGAGCGAGTGAGTAATCTCCTGCAATTGTTCATCTGTGTCAACATAGGCTGAAGAACGCGGGGTGACAGCCGCTGGTGGAAAGACGGTGGGTCAATGAAAGCATGCATGAGGAGCAGCGAGGAGCAGGAGAAGGTCAGTGGTGATGAAAAGAGAAATGGGGGGAGGTGGGGGTGGGGGGGTGGCACGAGGCAGTGTGTGCACATGAAGAGTTTCACCCCGTGCCCCTGTGCAAACACAGAAACAATACTCAGACGACTCCAGGCAGTAGAGGTCATCTGACTAATTGGCTGTTACAGTTGTGTTTGCATTGTGTTGTCGCAAGCCCCCAACACGAACTGGTCCCCATCGATCACCCACAAACACCCTGTTCAAAGCGCGGCTGACGTCCCAGTAGATATGATTTGGTTAAAGCCGCTGCAGACGGCTCCCCAACAAACAACATCTCTCAGAGTGACATCAACAAGCGCATTAGAGCGGCGGCGCAATCATTCACCGTGTCGCCGGGACTTAATGAGGCAGAGAAGACTCAGACGTAAGCTGTGTTTACCAATTTAGCGAGAAGTAAGCACACAACAACTAATGTACCTGCTGTGCTTTGTGATAGCTAATTGTGCAGGGAGCGTTTAAGAGCGCACAATCACCCTCGCGCGGACTGTGACATCTGCAGGAGGCAAAACTTCACGCAGTCCATTTCAGTTTTTTTTCTTGCACACTCAAAGGAGGAAGGTGTGTAGATACAAACAACACTGCATCCAGGGCCTTAGTGACCCCTTTGTGAACAACAACAATACAGGGGGTCCTCGAGTTACGACGGAGATCCGTTCCTGAGAATGTGTCGCAACCGAATTTCGACGCAAGTCGGAACATACATTCATTGTGCCATTGTGCATACATTGTGCCGCTAGATGTCGCTATAACACCACCCTACAATAAGAGTTTACTATGGTGAATTGCCTTTTGTCACCGTAGGGGTTGATATCGCGAGTGTAATGAGCATTTCCTTTAGATTTCTGATATCAACCGTGTAGACCCTGTCTTGTGAATAAACCTACGGTATTGCCACGTTCCCGAACGCATCTGTGTCCGTGTGCATCTCTTTACCGGCTGCCGCTGCCCCCCCCCCCCGCCCCCCACCTCCCCCCGCCAGCCGTCCATTTCACATAAGTAAACACAGCTGTGGAGGTGCTGGAGAGCCGGCAGGCGCACTGAGAGACAGAGAGAGCGCTCACCAACTAGTTCCCTTGTGGAGTCTGTACGTATTTACGGGGCAAACCGCTTAAGCCAAAACAAGGAAGTTCACGGGAGATGTGTCGTAACCACGAAAACAACGTAATTCGCGACCGTCGTAACTCGAGGACCCCCTGTATACGGAGTGAACCCAGGATACACAAAGAGTGAGATCATCATAACAAAACAGTCACAACAGAGTATAGTGAGTCTTAACAGTGATCGAACTGCTGGAAACAAATCAGAAGTGGCGACTATACTGAATGCATACCGATAATATCTGCAGTTTGGACAGCTACCGTGTTGTCCAACGAATGAAAAAGTAGCATCCATACAAAGCAGACGATTACTGAATCCATACAGTGCCTCAGGGACAAACACACACACAAACCTTCTCATTGTACAAAACCTCAGATAAATACATCACGCTGGCTGCTGTTGCTTTAACTTTTTAGTCATTGTTGTCATTGTCTTTTTTTTTCAAGATAACGATCAAATGAAAAAATGAGGAGGGCTGATGGTAAAAACTCGTCTCTGTGATTTAATGGGTTCGTTCACATCGACACATCTCCATCTCCACCAGCTCGTCGTTTAACACTTGAGGCTGACCCACCGCCTTAATTCGTGGCACCACAAGCGAGCGCGTGGTTCACGACACGTGAGGGCACCAACGACAACGAGAGGGCGTCATACATCAGTCTGAGTCCGAGAACTTCAAATTGCTCCTGCAAGTAAGAGTCGGCCAAGTGTCTCTGGCTTTCGATCAGGCCGTGTATATGTTCTGAAGGAGACAAGAGAGAGAAGACGTTATCTCCCAGCCTCTACTCCCGACGTACACTTTTTACCACATCTGGCACAATGACAAACCATTAACTGTTCTGCCTGCCGGTGTCTATAAGAGCCCCTGAAATATGTCAACAAATCACGTGTCTGCTTGGTGTTTTAAAACCTCCTGGTGGGTGGGGGAGTTGTCAGAGGTGAAGAAGACATTTTCACATAGGCACTTAGATCTTCCCAGTCTGTTCCGCCTGGAAAGAGACTCGCTGGTAAACATCAGAGGAAGCCATGCTGCATGCTTTAGACTAAAACCCACCCAAATCCATTTTCATGATCTGAAATCTGAAGCTTTTCCCACTCAGACTTGATTTTTTTTTGATTTCCTCTCACATGGCACTCATCGGTGATGAACGCAGATAAGCTACCTGACAGAGATAATATTCCCGAGTGAATCACTGTCAGCCGCAAAACACTTGTGACATTCCTTAACAGAGCCGGTGACAGTCGGCCATGATGAGAAGACTTGTCTCACCACCAAGTGGATGATTTAGGTTGATGTCTGTGTTGGATGTTTATCTAGTAATTCCCCCCCAAAAAAAGGAAAAAAAGAAAACCACAAGCGATATCTGATACAGAAATTAGACGCCTGTATAGATGCTCACTTTCCTGTGTGCAGTGAGCACAGCGGCATTGAGAGGTGACACGTTAGCACATAACAATGCTCAAAGGGATTCAATCCAATTAGCTAAACCCAGACTATTTACTGCAAAGTCATGAATTAAGCCCCGGTCGTTTATTGTATGTGACCGAGGGGAGAAAACTGATCACACATGCGGTGGGCTCTGCAGCAGGAGATATCAGTAACTGTGAATAATTTACAGGGTGGTATATAAATGTATACAGAAGATACCAGTTACCAATACCAATACCAATACCAATAGTGTGTGCATTAAATTAAATATTTCAACATAGAGTTTCTATAAACAGTGTCACCATTTATGATATATCACAATTATTATTGGTGGAAAAACAGAACTTTGCCAAAGTGATTTGCTCATTATTATTAATAAGCAAATATTATCATATTTTTTTAAAAACAGAAACTTTTGTCGACTGGAGGTGAAATTGTCCAAAGTTAGACACCGATCTGCTTTAAAAATATTTGCATCTGGCCACTTTTGTATACGTGATCGTTACTCAGGTACTTGAACGTGTCTTGTTTTATGTCGGTAATAAAACACAGACTGGTCTTGTTGCCATCTATAGAAGAAACTTAACCTCCACGAGTACTGACTCAACTGCTGAGGAAGGGATGAGACATGTTTCCCCCGAGATGACATTTTTGTCCAATGAGCTGTGAGCGTCTCTGAACCAAATAACACAATACAATGTGGGTCCACTCTGATCATGTGGATATATTGACACTCCAGAAAAAACTAAAGATTGTGCATCACTATAGTGAATGATAGATTTCAACTTTGCTACAGGAGAATAGCAGACAGTTGTGACTGGTAGGAATGAGAGAGACTTACTTTTGGCAGATAAGCGCTCACCAGCAGCAGGACGCACAACTGGGCAGCATCCATCCTGGTTTTCCTGCAGGTTCCTTAATAAAAGCCTCCTCGTCGCTGCCACAGCTCATCAGCTGATATGTGTGTGTGTATGTGTGTGTGTGTGTGGAGAGATGAGAGGTTCAGGTTCGGGTCCAGATGTCGCTCCGCAGCGGACTGCGCTTTTTTCCCCACCTCCTCCTCCTCCTCTGTGCGCTTTTTCTGTCCTCCACCAGGCAGGAGCAGTAGCAGGAGCACGAGAGCTGCGTCTGTGCGTCTGACTGAGCCCGCCCCTCCTCCTCGCCCATTCACAACTCCGCACCGCCCGCCCAGGACGCCGCCGTGGAGAGGTGCGCGAATAATGAACTGCTGTGTGAGCGGTGGCTGCTCCGGTGGGATTTCACTGACCTGAACCCGAGTCTGGAGCGCACAGCTGCACCTGCCGCGAGACAAGAATGATTATATATGTGTGTGTGTGTGTGTGTGTGTGTGTGTGTGTGCGTGTGTGTGCAAATTCACTCAAAACAAATGTGGGAGTATTTGGTTGTCTAGTATCCCATAGAAAACGTTGAGTCTGGAAAGAAAACAATAGATAGATAGATAGATAGATAGATAGATAGATAGATAGATAGATAGATAGATAGATAGTATATATACTGTATATACTGTATGCCTAATATTCCATGGCGTCTACCTATGAATCCCTGATTGATGGAAGAACTCCGGCTGCTTCCACTTCACAGTAGATGAAGCCTCCGTATGTTGTGCCACAGTTTGATCACAGAGGTCAGTATTGACTTGATTTGGGTCCATGCAGTGTGTGTGTGAAAGTTGGAGTCTCGTCTATGTCTATGCCTAACTAATTCATAGCCTCAGGTGAACGTCTCGTTAAAATCAAAACATGCAACAGATCCTGGAATGAAAATCAAATCAAACACACAAATAAGAGTCCAAAAAGCAAATGGGTCTGAAAACTTCAGTTTTTGCAATTGACCTTGTTTGTCTTTAGAGCAGCAGAACAGAGCAGGAGTCGTCACATGCATATGAAATGACAAAAGCATTGTTTCGAAGCAGGACTCGGGGCCAGGTTCTCTGCGGTAAAAATTATAGCAGCCTTCATTATCACTTGCAATAATTTAGTGCAACATGGAGTCCTTATTTGCAAGAATCTTTTGATTACAGCCTTGAAGGCTTGTGCTCTTTTATGAGACCATGGTCACATAAAAAAAAAGTCCCACATTCCTCACAGAAAGTAAAAAATCTGTTTTTAGAGCAGCTGTGTGGAGGTGAGTTTGGATTCACGGAGCACAAAGACAGTTACAGAGGCAAATATACTGTATAGCGGACTCGCTGCTCTGCATTGCAACAATGCATAATAAATTGTTAAGCAGATGCATGTCCAAAATACAGAGGTCAAAAGGTCGAGTCACACAAATACACTCACCATCCATCCTGAGATCCATCTCCTCCATCTTCTCCAGCCACAGTCCTGCTGCTCCTGCTGTCACCGCTGACCGGACCAATCTGTATGGGATAATAAGAATCTTTATTATCAGTGAGCAGTCATACATTGTACACCAGCACAACATATATATAGGGATATAAGGATAATAAATTAATTAAATGACTCCTATATAATACTATAACAAGGATATATTAAAACTAATTGCTTAATAAAGTTATTAAAGTGGCCAATGTACACATGTGTAAACATTTGTGTTAGTATCTTTTGCTTTTATGCTTTTGGTTGATTAACAAACAGCAGCCTTTTCCCTGAATGGCACAATTTTGTGAGTCAGAGGATAAAAGAAAATCAATAGTTTCTTTAACCTGTTTGCATTAGAAACAGACTTGACCTTTTACATGCGGGAAGGAGCAGGGACGCGTCCGAACGAGCAGGCTGAGAAAATAAAGGCTACGCACAAGAGCCTCTATCTTGTTAAGGTCAAGAGACTTGTGCAACTGAATTAATCTGGTGCTGCCTTTGTTAGGATGCATTTTCCATACTGAAGAGGAAAACAAATAAATCTTATTATTATTATTATTATTATTATTATTATTATTATTATGACATTGAAACCTGCAATTTGACTCTATATAACCAGGTTGTATTTCTACACTCATAAAGGTTAAGTATAAGAGAGCACTGTGGGTCTTATGTATATAATTTAGTTTGGACAATTATCATTAAATTTCAATAGTAAATTAGCTTCTCTTTATTTTCATTTCAGCCTGCCTACTATCTGAGCCAATCATCCATGCTAACATGGGATGGTGAGGGTGGTTCACCATTATATGATAAACTAAATGTAATATAAACGTGCATAAATGTTTGTTTTCACAATTTGTGAAACAATAGCACAGAATAAAATGGAAAGGACTGCCATCATTGTAACCCTGTTCTGCCCACTCAACATCACTGTAGTGCTCATTCATCAAAGCAACAAGTAACATCTCTTTCCCTTCTCCATTAAAAAAAAAAAAACCTCATCCAAGGTGAAGGTGAGTCTGGTCAAAGTCAACAGAGCCGGAGGAAATTGGACGTGAGTCTCTACACCTGTGTTCATCTGGTTTTCACACAGATGGTTTACATCAGAGGTTCCATAACGGGCCACTCAGATCACGCTGATGATGGTCAAGTGCAAACCCGGAAGTTGAATTAAGACCAAAATAAAGGAACTGAACTGAATGTGGGTGAAAAATGAAACCCTGAGCTAAAAAAAAAAACAAAAGACTCAAATCAGTAGAGGCTGAAGCTAAATGCTTGATGCGCGCAGATCGATGTTTCACCGCTTTGCGAACATCACTTTTGCTTTTGCTCACTTCTCCATTCGCCTGACTCTGGACCACAGGCCCGTTATCAAGCTGCAAATCTAAAACCGCCCGAGATCCTCCGCCTTTTTTTTGTTTTTGTAACAAATCCAAACATCAGAGGATATCTCTATGCAGTCAATACTGTATTATCTGAGCCGCTGCGGTCGGTGGGCTGAGTAATAGGCCGCTCTCCGCAGTCTTCCACAATTAAAGAGATCCACTCTGCGGTTAGCGGAGAGGAGGCAATAGTGACGTTCAATGTAATTTTCCCCTAGGTGATGCTCGCGACCAATAGACCAGCTTGGTGATGCACAAAGTAATAAATATGCCAGTATTCCTGGAAGACAAACACATGACATGAAATCAATCTAACCCCGTTGTACTGTGGACCCAATATCCAAGCCTTTACTGTATTTAATCTACAGAAGCCATATTTTAATTTCTCCAGCCGCACGGTTAAAGGCGGTTGGCTCTGCCGCGAGTGCAGCAACTGGTTGGTTGGTAATTAACCGCGGGAGGCGTTTTGCATGTTACAAATGAATGCACGAGTTTACGTAATGAGTGCCGAATCTCAATTTCCAGGATTCAGTGAGGTCTGGCAGCTTAGGATAAGCCCCTTCAGCTTAAAGGCTCCACAGGTCTTGACGGCTGGTTTGCACTAGAGCGTGGCAGCTGCGCTGTCTGCAGAGGAGATGTGCTGGATTTCCAACACCAGCAGCTGGAAAGGTGAAAGCATGATGTACATGATGCATCGTGATGGAGGTGTGGTGACAGCAATCACGTTGGTCCAGCCTGATTCGGAGGTGCAGCAGGGCAGAGGTGCAGCCCACCAGCTGTGCCGGTGCCACTCAGCTGTCATCAGGTTAACTCTGTAGATTCGTACTGAATCACGTCCGTCTCCACATGCACTTCTCTCCACCACAACACAAAGCCAGAGCCAGGACATCTCATGCAGTATTCCCATGCTATATTTGCACACAAATCTGACAGACAAGACAAGCTGCTCAGCCGAACGCTGTTTCACACTGAGACTTGACCTTTTGACCCGCTGCAATCATCAGGTTGCCCGGGTGTAAAATGGTTATGGCCTTCAAATGTAATTGAAGGAGCTGAAGTTTGAAAGTTGGGTTTTAATAATGCATCACTCGACGTCTTGCTGCCATTCAAAGTGATGTTAAGTGGCCTCAATTCCTGACAGCCCAGCGTGCGCTTGATTTATCAAGTAATAACATGGAGCCGATTGTGCTTCACAACAGATGCCAGGTTCATGTTCGCTGTCTGTCTGTGCACTGATTGGAGGTGATCATGACCCGAGCCCAGATTGTTTGACCTGGGTCACGGCCATTAAAGAAACGGGTTCGTTTCTGAGCGTCTGTGCAGCTGCATAGCTTTTTTTTTTTTTTTTTTGGTTTTGTTTCAACAGTCAAAGCAATGATGGGTTCAAATGGAAGCTGTATTGTCCTGTGATTGGCTGTGTCACATCTGTGTGGACAGCATGTGACTGTGTCCCCCCCGCCACTATCGTTCACGTTCGAAAAGAATAAGAATCTTATTTATGTGTTTGACAAATTAAATATTTAAAAAATATTATATTAAATATTATATTTAAAAAAACCACTGAGCACAACAAATGCAAAAAAATAAGATCAGAAATATCTTTTTTTTAAAAATATATTTATTTAAAAGCCTGAGCTGAAATCGATGCGACTGCGTGTATGAATCTCATACAGTCATTCTAGTGTTTGTGTATCTGTGAATGGCCCTAATATATGATTATTGTTTATCACCCCCCAAAACAAACACAACAACAAATCTAAGTCTCATCCATCAAGTCAAAAACCAAAGCACGACGATTCACTGGGAGAATAAACGGAGGCACTTGACTTCTGTCTTTTCACTATTCACATCAGTGAGGTGGGTTTAATTATCTGTTCGGGCCGTAATGAGTGAAACCTCCCCAGCTTGAGACTTCATCTGATCCAGCAAATAAACTCACGCAAGCCTCACCTCATCTTCTGAACTCCAGCTGAGAAAAATCAATGCTTCAGAAAAAAAAAAAAATCTATCACCTGATTAGGGCAACACTTGCTGCAGCTCACTTTTTGACACTTAAGAAACGAGGCCGTCTGTTGCTGTGCAATCCGGGCCTTTCATCTCCCAACCAATTGGATTATCCTGATTACATCATAGATCAATATTGTAGAACGGACCCCGAGCGCATCGCGCTGCTTAAATATTTCAACGTCCTCGCGGGCCTGCGACACAATCGCTGTGCCTACTTCTGCTCTTTTCCTCGCCACGCGCCTCGCACTGCTTATTCATGAGTTTGTTATTGCTCGGGGTGAACATTTTAACCCTTTCACTCAAATCGGATGCAGCAGACCTTTCACTTTTCCAAGCTGGTTGAGTTGAAATTCATTGCCGTCTGATCGTTAGGCTTCGAAACTCTTTCAGTGTGACTCTGCCACTCCGATGCCAATTTATGGCACTGTGCAAATCAGTTCACCTAAAAGTTCATCTTGTGTACGTCAATATTTACAAATCACTCCTGTCTCCCCCATCCCAGTCTGTGCCGTCGCCTCACGGTCCACAGCAGAGCTCACACAGGGGGGAGCAGACTATTAACTGGCCTCAGCCTTTGATTCCAGCTCTGTGTGAGGCCGCTGTTTATCAACAGCCTGAGTCACGGCTCATTTCAAAACCAGCTGACACCTTCGACCCCGCACCGTGAACGCCGTCATGTTCCCACTGTCCAGCCAACGTCATCTCACACCTCCTGCTCAAAGCGTCCAGCAAGTTCCACTTCACCAAATAACATGAAGATACCGCGTCTTCAATCAAATGCAGAAACGCCAATGTTCAGTTTGCACAAAGTTTCCTTAACTTTATTTTACAATTCTGTTTTTTTTCCCCATTCATTATCTTACCTCTTCTCCAGAGCCAGTACACCTCCGGCACGTCCAGTCCATCTCTGGGTTCATACATGGATACAAACAAATGCTCACTTTCACACCTGCAGTCAATGCACCAATTAACCTAATTAGAATGTGCAGCAGGAGGAAATCGCAGTTACCTGGAGAAAACACAGAAAACTCCGACTCCAACATGGAAAAAACCCTCGGGTAAAGCGGGATTTATGCTGGAGTTAATGGTTTTCACTTGACCTCTCAAGGGCACAAGCTGCTATGAGGGAATTGTGTTCCACAGAGGCGGACCAGGAAATACCATAACAACATCTCTTATCAGAGGTCCAAAAACGTGAAGAAGAATTTCTGACGCTAAAATTCCCAACCTTACTGACAATAACCACCTGACGATCACGATTAGACCAAAGAGCAGAAAACATCAACAGAATGTTCCAACACAACACGTGTCACCGCAGCCTCAAATAGACCAAAGTGGCAAACATCAGCCGGCAGCTTCAGCCGCAGCATCGATTTCCTGTAATACGCCAGCGTTTTGTGCGTTTCACAATAAAGAGCACGGTCTTGTCCCTGTGCTGCTGCTGCTGCAGAGACACTCGGGAGAAACCTCCCACGCAATTACCATCATTCAACATTTATACACAGCACACTGCACACAACACACACACACACACACAGAGCGGTCAGTTAAGGACCCACATATATGGTCCAGTCATTTACCCTAAAGGAAATTGAATAAGCCCCTGTAACACACACATGCCTTTAAGGGGGGTTGTTGGCCACACAAAATAATAAGATGTAACGAGGCATGTGCTGATGAGGTCCTGCAGGAAAACTGTAAATCTTCACGGCTGGTGACGCACCGTGTTTTTGGCATGCAGGTCTTTGCCAATTATCTGGAACTGTTCCTCATTTCCGATTGGAACAACTGTCCACAACACAGACAGGCCGGAGTCTAGCCAGTAACAAGCTATGTAAAGCCAGACTGTTTTATACCGACACACTCTGCAGACAATGTGCTCTTATTG
>JAFBJQ010001538.1:201911-245521 GCA_016785345.1 Trinectes maculatus
TGACTAACAGAGCCACGTTTCCATCAAACACCATAAATCAGCCTTGGGGAAATAACGGTTAAGTCGAGTGTTGTCGTCAGTTCCCCGGAATCGTCACGACACAGAAAAGTCAATATCTGACTGTGATGGCAGAATTAAAACACCACAGTGGGACACAGCCGGACGACAACAGTGCATTCGTGAGGGGGAACTGTGTTAAAAACACACAAAACTGCACCACCACATCATGAACATCAACATGCTCGAGGCCGATGACGGAGAACGGCGTCCTCGTTTTGCCTTTAACCCGTCTGTCTCCTCTCGGCGGCCATTAAAAGCGGCAAAGGGAGTGGTAGCAAGCGAAACCTTTATGAAACCTAGAGTTTGTTATGATGGGAGCTTGAACGGATATGCAGAGAGTAGAGGTACCAGGGAGGGCTGAGTCATTATCTGCCGTGGATTCATTTCGCCTGACGGATTTCGGGGACTGCTGGCTGTTTTTCAACACCATTATATCTGACGCAGAATGTCACATTCACAAGGTGAAAGAGACAAGATTCACTGGGCTTTTACACTAATTGGTGGCTTTTATGAGGCAGATAGGGAGTGGGCAGTCCTCCTTTAACTGCCTCTGATGTGCCTCTGGTACAACATCCCTCCACAGGGTGCCAGCCGCCCCACTTTGATTGGAGCCAGAAATAATCCTGACCATGACAGGGTCCCCTACCACGAACATCCTGTCTGGGAACACAGAGATAGATGGAGCCAGCCGGAAAAGTACATCAAGCCGCATGACGAAAATGTGAATATCAGTTTAAAGGTTTTAAAGTTTCATGTTGGCGACCAAAACCAATAATGTGCCAGTCCATCTCTTACGCTTATACACTGACTGAAGCCCTGAAGTCCATCCAGCCATCCACTGTGGTTATCGAAAATAAACTACTGTTAGAGTATTTATTATATCCAGCTTACATTACGCGTTGATTTTAAATAATGTGGAGTTTGTGGATCTGTAGTATTTGTGTGTCTGAGCTAGTCGCAGCCCCGTGTTGTGTTTGCAGGCCCATCACAGCAGAAGATAAACAGTGGGGTTCTGCACGGGGGGTGATCCTGCAGCCCACTGACACGATTATTCACTAAATCACCGCACAATAACACTGTCTGTTTTCAAATCACGATGCAAATGAAGAAGGAGCCTCACAGGAGCCCGTTTGCAGCTGGGTGATCTGTCCTCTGGACTTTAATACACTTCAATCCATTAACAGATGACCCCCCCCCCTTCCC
Source organism: Trinectes maculatus (assembly GCA_016785345.1). Taxonomy (NCBI): domain Eukaryota; kingdom Metazoa; phylum Chordata; class Actinopteri; order Pleuronectiformes; family Achiridae; genus Trinectes; species Trinectes maculatus. The sequence goes on from JAFBJQ010001538.1 coordinate 203,175, forward strand.
ACCCCACCCCTTTGCTTAGTTAGACCTGCATAGCAGTAATTATTCACGACAGCAGAACAAACAACAACCCAGTGATACGACGTGACAGTCAGTGTCACCACTTTATGACTGAAGATCGAGTGGAAAGGAAAACCTGCCTGCGTGTTTACATCACACAGATCTCTGATTAAATGAATGTGACCCAATAACGACAATGCATTAGATATGATACAGATGTGATTATGGTGGAATCTTCCACAACTGCTCTGTGATACACGCTAAACCTAAATCTATGCTAAGTGAAGAGTACTGATCTCATTCAGGTATATAAATACCAGAGCAGTTGGGACACTGCATCTTCTTAACCATTACACCCAAATGAGCTGCTATTTGGCGAGACAGAAATCTAAACTGTAGCAGGAACCAATTAAACTGTTAATTAAGTAGTTCCTCTCTCTCTCTCTCTCTCTCTCTCTGTCTATCTATCTATCTATCTTCTAAGAGTATCCGTGTGGATTTAAACTGAAGTGCTGCAGGGAGATACAGTATCAGTGATATCGCCATTCACTGATTATTAGGTTAATACCTTTTATCTTGATTATAAAAGACAATTTTAGAATAAATTAACACCCAGATGCTTGATAAGATATTGCCACAATTTATAGTACAAATACTGAAACTAAACCTCAGGCCCATAACCAGGTCACGTTTACGACTCAATGTTCAACTTATTATTTCTTGATTTCTTCTTGGACCTGATTGTAGTTGGCCAACACGCCCTCCATCCATCGATTTATCCATCAGTCCACCCATCCATGCATTTGCAACGCTCAATATTTATTGAGGGTTAAACCTTGACTTATTCCCGCTCCTCAAGAAGAATGAAGTTTGCTCTGAACATGACTCTCGACAGACGGGAAACATAATCAAAATGTGCAGATGCTGCAAAAACGTCCACTGTCCAGGCTGAAACGCTCGAAAACAGATGCCGAGTTCAAGCTGTAGAGTATGTAAACAATATGGCAACACGGAAACAGTCTTTCAAACGCACTCCTCATGTCGCAGAGCATCACACTGTTATTTCCTCATCCCACAACTGGTGTGTGTATCATTATTATTTTCCCAGTGACTTGAACACTGGGTTTGTTTACGAGCTGCAACGTGTTGAGGAAAACTTGTGGACAATCAATCAATGAACTCTTCACTAACAGCGGAGATTTATTCAGACTCCAGTTGTCTCTGAGCAACACGTGGAAGTATTCTCCGTTAATGAGGATGGAGGCCAGCACACCAGGGACAGGGAGGGGTGTTGGGGTAACGAGGATTTATCCTGAACGCAGCTCTTTTTGTTTTTGTCTACATCACAATGCATTAGTTGGTGTAAAAGCTGTGCAACCACCTTTTCCATAAAACGGTAAAAGCCTTTAATTAACCCTCATTAATCAACAGCACTATTGTGTGGAAATCTTAAGTGAACAATAAAAAAAAACAACGATTTGCTGTTATTTTCCTGAACCTGAAAGGATTCTTAGATTAGATTGATTCATAGCTCAATTCAAAACAAGAATACACAACAGCAAAGTTGTTATTCACTCTTGTGCACGTTTGTAGTGAAACAATTGTTCACAGCCAAGTTTAACAGAGGAAGGAAAATGTATTCAGCGCTTTAAGTCTGGAGACTCACAATAATCACAGACAACCCGTATAGCCTTTGTATAAGTAAATGAATTCATGGCATGAAAAGCTCAGCAAAGACAGAGTATAATTAATATTCTCTTGAGTATTTAATGCACTCACACACTCGCTGGCTATTGTTCCGTCCTGCTCGCTTCCTGAATTTGTTTTACAGAAATGTAAACATTTGCTGAGCTGAAGTGGTTTGAATTAACGTCTACCACCTCCACAAAACTTTTATTTAAAGAAGAACGTGCCCAGTGCCATTCCAAGTCTTTGTCTGGTTGTTGCTTCAGACACACTGCAGACGAAATCACGTCAGACAGGACAAACAGCCACAGCACTTTAAGTCAAACTTCTGTAGGGAGGACACAGCCTCCCACCTAACTAATAGCTGAATCCTATTCAGCTATTAGTTACACCACAGGAGGATAAATTTATTTCATTGGTGTCACTGCACATTATATACATCTTTTTTTTCCCACAACTTGACATCTGGGAGGAAAATGTATCAGTTTAAATGTGTTGATGCATTGAGGGACAGCAACGCGAGTTAGAAAGTGCAGTTTTCGTTTTTTTTCTAAAGGTATTTATGAATCTCACTAATAAAATATTCATTGGTTGTCACACTTTCACTCAAGACAGCAAAGGCACAACACTGATCTCATGCACATTCTGTTATAACCCAGCTGATTCTGTAAAAACACCAGTTTTTGCCTCAATATTTAACTGTCAAATCTCATCTTACAATTCTGGGTGTAGTATTTAACTACATGAACTACACTGCTATACTAGTAAAAAGAGAACAACCTTGTTCTACAGGTAAACTGAAATCATGTTTGCCAACTGAGATAAACACAACTCGACTGCTGCAGCTGTGCACTGCCCCTTAGAGGCCAACGACGTTACATGCACAATCATAGTAAATGGCAAGATAACACTAAATTAACAAAAGGCACAAATCTTTATTTACATATCATGTAATTACAATCCATGTTAAATGTGTTTTATTTCAAACATAACAGGGAATTAAAATAATCTTCTTAAAAACAGAGTCCTTTTTTTCTATTTACACCTTTCAGCGCACTACAAGAGTCAACTTAAATAGAAAAATAAATGTCCAACATCTTCAGTCTTTTTTTTCATATTTGTAGCCTTACTGTTTTTTTCATGGGAACACATGACTGATCATTCAGACACAATTCTGAATTATCAGATCAATTTTAATCTGAAATTTCTGCTAATATCCTGGTGAAGTAGAGAACTGCAGGCATAGCACTGATGTTCTGGATGCTGTATGCATGTCCTGTACAACACAGAAAAGTAATAAGAAGACATTATTATTGGGAGACATGTGAACTGTAAGATTACTTCTAAAGCTTAAAGATTTTGGTGGATACTGCATGTGATCACAAATCCTTAGGGAGCGGTATCAATTCCTTATACATTCATTCATTCATTATCTACCGCTTAATCCTGTTAAGGGTCGCGGGGGGAGCTGGAGCCGATCCCAGCTGACATCGGGCGAAAGCCAGGGTACAACCTGGACAGGTCGCCAGCCTATCGCAGGGCCAACACAGAATATATATACAAACAAACAACCATTCACACTCACATTCACATCTATGGACAATTTAGAGTGGCCAATTAACCTAACCCCCATAATGCATGTTTTTGGGCGGTGGGAGGAAGCTGGAGTACCCGGCGAGAACCCATGCAGACACGGGGAGAACATGCAAACTCCACACAGAAAGATCCCCGAACCGAGATTCAAACCGGGGACCTTCTTGCTGTGAGGCACGAGCGCTAACCACTGCGCCACCATGCTGCCCCAATTCCTTATATTTAAGACTTAAACCTAGGATATATGAAATGATATTGAATTCTTACCACACTGCACCATAAATGACTGTCCTGCGCTGAAGTGGGACTCTCTACCATCAATGGTTACCTTCACAGAGCTTGTTAATAAGTTAAAAACCTTTGGGAAAAAAAAAGAAATATGAGGTTTAAGTATTTAAACTCTGGTGTATATGACAACAAAAAGTGAGATATGTATGAAAAATAGAAGAGAAAATGGGATAACTGACTGTTGTTGCACTATGATCCACCCACAGAGGCTTCTTCATGTAGGAGCCCAGTAGGATCTTTCCATTACAGATGGAGTCACAGTTGAGGTCCACCAGGAAGCCCATAGCCCTGCCTTGATAGGAGTACCAGTCAAACTGATCTGGCATGATCTCACAACCAGCTAGGATGATGTTAAAGAGAGTTCAGTTAAAATTACTGACGTGTTAAACCTTTTATCAAGAATCATTTAATGACACATTAAACGTTCGTACTGTCCACAGAGGAAGACCAGAGACTCTTAAACCACTCTGCTAGGTTGGCCTTATCCTTTGGCTGCAAGATCAGCGGTTTGAGAGGGGGACCACAAAGATCTGATATGCAGAGTGCAGCAGGGACACTGGGTGGAGGCAATACTGGAAGAAATTAAAATAACAAATTAAACATTAGTATAGGAAAGCTTTGTAATCATTAAAAAGAAAATTCCAAAATTGATCACTTCTACATCTAATGTCTATGGTTGGTGAACCACCAGATAAGGTTGTTGGAACCAGTGGTGAGAGCTTCATATTCAGGCATCAGAGGCTCAACCGAGGCATTTTCAATTGATTATACAGGGTGAAAGCTCGTAATGTAAATATTGCAGCCTCGATGCCCACATATCAGTTATATAGCAGCTTTCATGTTAGTTATTTTTGTTTTATTTATCGAAGACTTCACACTGACATTTTCCTCTACATTTTCTTCAAAGAACACTATATTCACTCAGGCTTCACTGGTTCCTATTGGTGACTTATAACCCTGTTGGTGACTTATAAAGTTAGGTTTATGTAACTGTAATAAATCGTGTTTGTTATCACACATATACACACTCTAATGTATTCAGGAAATAAATCAAGTGATCAGAAAAAGTATACACAGTATGGAAATCTAAAGAGTATGACACAACAAATTTGTTACATCACTGTAGGTTCAAAAACTTACTCAGGTGGTCCATCTGCTCATAGTCTTCCACCTCTAACAAAGAGGATGGTCCACTTCTGATGTCCTTTAACCTGCCATAAAAGGATTAAAACTATAAAAACATCAAGACAATCACATACATTACATTGATTATATTTCAACTTGTCCTCACGTTTGTTCTGACTGCAATGTGCTGTTCCACATGTTCCTGAGTTCACCAGTGTCCACACGAAGTAAACCTTGATCAGTTTCATTGTGCGTTAAACAGTCAGTGACTTCTGAAGCAGGACCTGCAGCGACACTACGTCTGTAATTCTGTCCCCTGTCTCTGCTGCTAACAACTGTCGGGGTCTTTGAGACAGATCCGAAAATGTCTTTAAACGTGGCCAGAGAGCGTTTGACAGTCTTTGGGGCAGAGACTGCCTTCGGTTGCAGCTGAAACTCAACAGCTACCCCATAAGGTTTGGATGACACTGCCCCTTTTCCATTTTTTGGGCTTCCAAGTTGAGGAGATCTGCTCTGCTTGGACCGTTTCTTTCCTCTCATACTGGATTTTAATTCTTGGAGATACTGAGGTTGTGACGAGATGCTCTCCACTTCCTCAGACATACTAGTAGCCATCCACCAGTTACCAGGAGGTTTCCTAATCCGCCTCCCTGTTTCTTCTATAAGTGGCTGCTGCAGATGTCTTCTGGGAGTGACGGGTGCATTGGATGTTCTCTCATTCAACACATGATAAACCCTCTGAAATACCCGATCTCCTGTAAAACATCACAGAGGACAGCTTAATAAATAACAAACCTCACTGTTTTTTTCACAATACTACAAAAAAAAAAACCATTTCAACTGTAACTTTGTCTACCACAGACCTTACCTGAGTTAAGACTGGAGTCTCTGTGTGTAAAGACCAAGGGGCTGGACTGCAAAGGATCCTGGTCCTCATCCAGAACCTCCTGCTGCTGGTCTTCAGTCTGCTCTGCCTCAGTTGAGTTAATAACTTCTTCTCTAGCTTTCATCTTTTTTGGGGTCTCTCCTCGTGCAGACTGGACTTTAGTATGTTTGAGTCTGGTTTCTTTAGCTTTATTTTTGTTAGGACCGGATGACACAGGCTGTTTCTGCTTTCTTCTTTTTAAAACTTTGTCCTTCTTAGCTTTTGCAGGTGACAGTCCAGACGTGCTGGGCTCTTGGCTATGCTTTTTAGACCTCTTGATAGTAGGGGGAGGTTCTGTAACCTCTGTTTCCTCTGTGCTTTGAGGACAGCTCAACCACCACTGTCCGGTCTGTCTTCTTTTCCGTTTCCCAAGAATCTGACCTTCTTCTGACGAACTCCCTTCAGGCACATTCGAACTCCCTTCAGACACACAATTATGACAAATGAAAAAAGGTACAGTCAAGCAGACAAAGAATTGTCAATATGGCAGCATACTGACTGACGATTGCTCCGTTTCTGCACTGTATGTTAAAATAAATGCATAAAAGGTGAACATGTTTTAGCTTCTAGCTTTAACTGGACACACAAGTAGACATTTTAATGAGGTAAGAGGTTACCTGCAGGAAAATCCATTTCAATGTTTGCATGCTTCTTATTGTTCTGATCCTCACTTTGGTCCTTCACCGCCTCATCATACACACTCTCCCTCATGTCTTCATGTCCCTTGTCCCCCATCCTGGTCCCTTTGAGTGACTTAGCTTTGCTGGTCTTGTCATTTTTCACCAGATATTTTGAAGGCTTTGATCTTTTCAGATCAAAGGACTCTTGAGATTTCTTTTTCATTTTCGGAGATGTTTCTATTTCCCCGCTGGCCGAGTCCTTAGTTTTATCCTTTGCCTTTCCAGGAACTTTTGATGAAATCTTCTTGAGTTGTTGTTTTTTCTTCCGATTTGGTTTGTCTTGTTCCCCCAGGTCAACTGCGGGCTGATCACTGGGACTTGTGAAGTCGTTCATGCTTTTTCCAGGCCCAGTCACTTCGTTCTTCTTTTCTCTCCTCTTCTTTCTCTTCATTTTCTGATTAACAGGCTCCATTTCCAGTTTGCCATTTGTTTTTTCTGATTCTTCTTTTTGCACAGTCTCTTGTGTGCTGTCTTTTGTCCCCTGGTCAGTTGAACTCTCTTTATCTGTGCTGCCACTTCCACTCTGCTTCTGTTTCTTACTGGTGGCACTTTTACTTGGGATGGCAAACAAAAGTGGTGCATCATCCTCCAAAATCAGGAAATCATCGTCTGGCTCAGGTGGAAGAGTGGGAACTTTTACTGGTGTCAGCAACTTCCTGGAACTAAATATTGTATTGTTAATGCTATTATAATTAAATACAATTACCATTACTATTTTCAAATTAGTTAGATGTCCTCCTTAACTCACCATGCAGGTTTGGGTTTTCCTGCATCTCTAAGCATCTGTAGAAAAGCTGACTTGTCTTTTCCTACATGGGTGGATGTATCTGTCAGTGAGCTGTGAAGACTTGTTGAAGGTTGGTCAGGAGATGTGATTGCAGGCTCTTGTCTTGCTGCTGAAATAGGTTTCTCTGTGTTTTCATGTCTAATAATAAAAAAAAGAAAAGAAGTCAAATTATTAAGTTAAGTTAAAATGACAGACAGGTTGACTGTTTGCTGCAGAATAAAGTAATAAATAGAATAAAGTAATAAATAGACAAGCATACATGTATATTGGTATAACATCACATACTGATGAAGTGCTTGTAGCAATCCATGTTTCTAAAATTAAAAAGCCTTTACCTTAACCCATCCACCTTTTTATGCACAGACACAATTGGTTTGCTGAAAGCAAACCAATTGCTTGGTGGGGACTCGAGTTCAGAATTATCACTGAAACAGACAAACCAAATTACTGAAAATGTGCAGCAACTATGTGCATTACTTACTTAACCTAAGCATAGTTTAAGTTAAAGAGATTACTACATTTTTAATTCCACCTCTGATACATACCCACTCGGCTGAGGGTCCTGGATGGTTTGTGGCTCTGTCATTGCCTCTTCTCTTCCATCGTCAACACAGTCAAAGATGATTGGGGACACGACTTGCTTTTCTTCACTGACCACCTCTTCTACACCTTCTATAGCCACAGGTTTTTCAATAGGGCTAGAGGTCCTTACTGGCCCATGCATCTGAAGTATCATGTCTGAATCTGCAACATGGAAAATAATCATACTTTCACAATTACCCTTAAACAGTAACCATGTAAAGATTTAACTTGTGTATATTTAGAAATAAGACAAGAATGGTCTTACCAACAGGACTGGTTGATTTTGTGGTTAGGTGTTCCTCCTGTGGAACTGGTGAGGCCTCCCTATTTGTCTCAGTATCAGAGGCCTGGGGCAGAGGAGTTGGTTGTAACTGGCCATCCTCAAGCTCTGACTTTAACATGTTGACTTAAATCAGTTTATTAGATACACCATGCTAATATGACTGTCATCTATTCTCTAATGCAGTACTCTTTATTTTCTTCCATATGTTGGACAAAGATTGTATCAATCCCATGCAAATGGCATTAATTCATTCAACAAAATATGAGTATGAACAGCAGACAGCAGACAAAACAGCAGGATAGGTATCAACATTACACAGTAAAATACAACAAAAACAAAAATTCACTACGGCCTTCAAAGTAAAAATTTAGTCGAGGCTACGCATCAGTAAGATTGTTTTATTAATAGGAAGATTCGTGCAGGTAACATTTAAAAATCCATCCGTTTCAGTCTGTATGTTGACAGTATTTGGGGGTCACCCCCAGTTTCGGTTTGGCTAACAATACGTGTTTCTTCAGAACAAACGAAACACTCAAAAGAAGACATAAACATACCAACGTTGGGTACTTTGCGTCCATGTTGTAGCCGGCTACGTCTTCTTCAAAGCGGTTGTTAGACCAGTATTTCCCACAGCCAGAACCGAGCTAACAGCCAGCTAGCTATCATTCCGTTATCAGTAAAGCATATAATTGTTTTGAAAAAAAATCCCGTTAGCGATAAAAATATACCAATGTGAAAGCTGGTGGACCAGCTATTTCACACACACTTGATAACCAACGTTAGCTTTAGCTTTAGCAAAACAATGGAGTGTCTGAGTAGCCCGCGTACTTCAAAATGATATCTATACTCAGCCCCGAGTATAGACTCTCAGGCAGCACTCCCACTGATTGTTACTTCCTAAACAGACTAAAAAGCTACTAAAATAAACCACCAATTTATTTTAAGGTACGGTAAATATCATAACCTTATATAAAACTATTGCAAAAATTAACTATCTGAAAGGCGTGGGTTTGCTCGACAGACAATGCTTAGTATCGCCACGAAACACGGACTTTGTTTCCTGGAAGAATTATCTTTGGGCAAATTATTCAGGAGTCTGGCTGTTCTTCTTCTGCAATTTGTTTTCCCAACAAACTAAACTTGAAATAGACGTATCGCGTTGCTGCCCCCTTCAGGGAAATCATTGTTAAACGTTATCACGCCATTGAAAAAGTAAATAAATAAAAAGTCCAGCAAAAACCAAATTGTCTTAATCACGTTATCCTCGTTTGAGCTTTTTCCACGTGTGCAGTGTTGTAATTGTCTCCTTATCAGAGTGTAGTGCTAGTCTGTTAGAAAAGAGCCATAAAAAAGTTCAGAGAGCAGTCAGACAAAGTTGAAAAGAATATCACTAATGAAAGCAATTTACAGCTTATTATATGTGAACAGTATTATGATTTGAAGTGCATCACCATTTACAAAAAAATCTAGCATTGTGATCCATAATAATGTATAATATAACAATATATGTTAAACAAATGCATATCGATTTTCCATCATATGTGACACGGAGTATCAGCGTGTTAAATAATGAAATTATTAAGAGTATGTTTTTAGCGAAATATCTTCTTCTGTTTTTCAGCAATCTCCATCGGTTCCAGGGCTTTGGGGCTGACATCTTCGTACAGTGGCTGTTTGATGTGTCTCCAAATGACCAAAGGAATTCTCACGACAAATAGTGTAGAGGCTATAGCCAGCAGAACAGCTGAAAGGTGAGAATTAAGGTAACAATTAAGAATACAATGCAACTCTTTCAACAGATTTTTTCAAAAAGCTATAATTAAACACATTTTTGTACATGGCTTTGTACACATAATGAAATTTCCTAATACACTAGAAATGAAAAGAAAGTATTTTGTGTGAGCAGATTAGACAAAATGTATTTTTGTAAGAAGTCAAAAAAAGTTGCCCTCACAGTGTTTATTTGTTCTTACAACCCACGACCTGTTATGCTCCAGGAATGAGTCATAATCACATGGAAAACACTAAAGTGTCTCACCAATGAAGATGCCATTAAGACTGAGCGATTCAGCGTCAAAGTTTTTGTCCAGGTTTCCAGCCAGAGCCCAGATCACAACTGGGTAGATGACGAGGATGTAGCGCACATGTTTGTCAAGGACCAAGTTTTCCAATACAAACCTGCGAAATGTCAGACACAAACACTTTGTTTCAGGGTCTCACTGATGATCACTTGAGATTACGCTGTATTCAACTGAGGACCACTTACCACACAAGCAATAAACCAGACAAAATAGAGTACGAGATGGTGGCAGCATCAGCTGGGTTCATTTTGACATTGTATGTCAGGACAATGGTCAGGTTGATTAGAGTTGCAATGGTTGTCCATGTCGTGTATATCATTACACCATTTTGAACCTGTGAATATCATATTGAAAGGTGTTTAATATACCGTGAGAATTTCTGAAGAAAAACATTGCATACTTAAATCACATTATTATAACGTATATAAGTCGAGTATTAAATCAGCTTGTATTATGTGGCAAAGGCATTACAGAAACTGCAGCATATACAGTTAATGCAAATTCCGCACATTTTATTTCATACATACCAACACACGGAGAAGCCATAGGTCTGTCCTGTGGTATTTTTTGAGCCACGCTCCATAAACATGTAGCCCATGGCAGATGAAACATATCATGGAGTAGTTTGTGCAGATGACCAGGATGAGAAAGACCAGTGCAGCGATCATTATTCTTTAGTAACGGACAAAAACAGCAGGACAACATATATATATACATGTATATATATAATTCTACTGTCAAAGATATATGTGCCACAAGAAGCCCAATTTAGAGAGAATAGTCAATGGCTATTTAAAACTTCCTAGTGGAGAGTCTCACCCTCTGTCCCAAACAAGCAGCCAGCCAATATTGAAACCCAGATTGAGGCACCAGCTAATGAAGAATCCATAAGGCAGCACTGCGGGGCTGCAGTAAACATAGCCGTAACCATTTCTACAAGACAAAAGAGCAGACTGTCAATGACAACTGCATGTCATAATAGTTATATGTTAGATAGTTCCACACATGTCTATTTTGGAGAAACACAAAATGCTTTTTACACATTGACACTTGACTTGTTTGTAAAATTGAGACTATTTTAAAGTTTTAGAAAGAAGAACATGTAAAAATGTTTCCACCAACTTTCTGCAAAGGCCCGAGACGATGTAGATGATCATTGCAGTGAGCCAGATGTAGATGACACTCCAGATGTTAAAGGTCCATCCTGAAGGTGTGATCTGGGTGTCAAACACAGCAGACACGTTGGCTGTCGTGGTGTAATAAGGACCTAGAGAGGGAGAGAGAGAATGCAAATGAGTGAGAGACTGTTACTAATACCTGTTATTTACCCATGATACCACATTTCCCATTCTCCTCTACCGGTAGTTGAAAGACTTACCAATTCCAACTACTGACAGCCCATTGAACACCAAGCTTATTACGAAGCACACAACAGAAACCACTATTGCAGCAAGACGTCCACAATTATGCTCTCCCATTGTGGTACTGTAAAAAATAAAAATGATTAGAAATAGAAATGTTATTTGAGGCTAATTTCTCAACTCCACTGGCAATGACCTCTAACTCTGTCTTTTAACCTTTTTCTGACACTTATCGCCAGCAAAACCTAAAAATTATGTTTTAGCATTGGCATTTTTCTTCCTTTATAACATGCTGGGAAAATGGATCGTTGGTATCTTAATAACAAAAGTGCACGTATGATGAAGACCAGGTGAAGTCAAACGTAGCATACCTTACTTTGCTCCTCCCTGTGTGAGGTCAGTCATCAGTATGAACAGCAAGTGGAACTGTGCGGACGAGCGAGGTCTGCCTAACTTATACAATAACTAGTTGTATAAGAGGAAGGCGTATGACCACAGAGAGCCTCACGTGTATCCCTTATCTCATACACATTGCTCTAACACTGCAGTGGATCATAAAAGAGAAAAACTGTCAATATTTGCACCCCCCACTCTCCTCGAGTTACGTCGTTTTCGTAGTTACGACACATCTCCCGTGAACTTCCTTGTTTCGGATTAAGCGGTTTGCCCCTTAAATACATACAGACTTCAAACGGGAACGAGTTGCTGAGCGCTCGCTCTGTCTCTCAGCTGCAGAGAGACAGGGAGACCTGCTGCAGAGCCTGCCGGCATCTCCACAGCTGTGTTATATATATATATATATTGCATTTGATTTACTTAAAATTTCAGTAAATATTGACCTAATTTATTAGTATTCCTGTGCTTGACCTGTGTTTGACATGAACCTTTGACCTCTCGGAGTAAGTGATAGTAATCAGCAATATGCAGTTATATCACAGAAATCATTTTGACAAGCAAACACAATGAACCACGTCTTTTTTTAATATATAGATTGTGAGCTAATTGTGAGCTTGTGATCACTCTGAATGGTTTTATAGAGGCACACAGTGGACGAAAAACAGTATTTATTTTCAACCGTACAGGAAACGCAAGTAAAAACATAGGAGCAAAAAAAGTTTTGAAAAATAATCATGAAAAAAAGCGCAGTGAATTCTGTCTTTGGAAAAGGTCAAAGTGCAACATGAGAGCTGATGTATTCATTGTTATGATTCAACGTTGTGTGGACTTTTTCACATTTTCTCATAATTCTCATAATTTCTTTACCAGCATCCCTTTAATTATTATCACTTGAAAAGCATCATTTTGATGCTGTTGGCTACAGCCTCTGCACTTCATCGTATGACAATAGCATTGCCAAGGAAAATATCAGTGCTTACAACAGAGCATTTAGAAGCACAGCTCATACAGAAACCGCACTGAATATGCACACAGAGGTTTATCAGTTGCTCACTTAAAGATCTTTTTCTGCTTCTCAGCAATCTCCATCGGCGACATGGCCTCCGGGTTGACATCTTCATAAAGTGGCTTTTTGATTTGACTCCGGGTGAACAAAAACAGCCGTGTGACAAAGAAGGCACCAGATGCGGCCAGAAGGGAGACTGTAGTGAATGAAACACAGCGGATGGAAGCATTTTATGTATGTCGACAAAAGCAAATAGAAAATATATATAAATGCAGACAAGAGGCTGATAAGGGGATGAGAGCAAATCGGAATGTGTAAAAGTGATGTAATTGAGGATGACATAAGGATTTATTTTTCAGTTCCTCACCACTGAAGATATTGTTGCGAGTTGGAGCTTCAGCATTGTAGTTTTTCATGAATACCCCCGTCAGCGCCCAGATTGCAACAGGGTAGATGGTCAGAATGTATCTCACGTGTTGGTCAAAGACAGAGTTTTCCAGGATAAACCTGTGAGACAGCCAACACCTTAGCTCTTTGTAGCATTTCACTCAACGTAGTGTAAGGCAGTTCCCCTCTGCTTTATACTCACCACACAAATAACACTGCAGTCAGAATGGAGAGTGACACCGTGGCAGAATCGGTCTGGGACATGTTTGCATTATAATTCAGCACTATAGCCAGGTTAACTAGGGACGCAATGGTAGTCCATGTTGCATATATGGCAACACCATTTTGAATCTGCAGTAGTGACAGAGGGGAGAATACACACAGGCAGAGATGTGTCAGATGCAGGAGATCACATAGGAATTGGCATTATAGATGCTGCAGGGGCATTGAAGACAGAAAAAATATACAACTGAGCTTTCATTCTAACCAACACACGGTGAAGCCACAGGTCCACTTTGTGGTATTTGTGGAGCCAGGCTCCGTAGTTATGAAGACCATAGCAGGAGAAGAATATTATGATGTAATTTGTCAGGGCTATCAGGATAAGGAAAGCCAGAGCAGCGGGCATCCACCTTTCATAGGGTTGATAAATAAATAAAAACGATGATAAGAGAAAACATAAGTATTTCAATCTTATTGATAACCAGAACTTTTTAAAATTTAAAACCTTTATAAACTGAAGTTGACAATGAATAAAAACTCCAATCTCACCTCCTGTCCCACAGAAACAACCATCCAGTGTTCAAACTCAAGTTCAAACACCAAGCCACATAAAATCCATGTGGCAAAACAGGAGGGCTGCAGTAAATGTAACCATAAGCATTCCTGAAGAAATAAAATCACTGGCATAAATGAACATACCAGATACAATGCAGCAGGAAAAATGATCCGTTGCTACTTTTTTAAAGAAAAAAAAGTTCTCAATCCTTACTTCCTGAAGATGCCAGAGAAGAGGTAGACCACTACTAAAGCCAGAAAAACGTAAATGATTGACCAGATGGTAAAGGTCCATCCTGCTGGAGTGATCTGGGTCACAAAGTCATCTGAAATGTTCCCTGTGCTCGACAAAAATGGATCTGCAAAACACAAATTCAAAACGAATTATGGCAAAGCTAACCAGATAGGGTGTACACACAAAAATATTGTAAAAGAAAAATAAATTCATGATGAAATGATATTACCTTCCATCCATCCATTTTCTATCCCTCTGTTTTTTTTTTAAATGGCTACTTCATGTATTACAGGAAAGGTACGTAAATACAGCATCAGAAGTTGGACTTACATATTCCAGGCCCTGCCAGAGCAGTGAATACCATCGTGATGATGAAGAAAATCAATGCCAGCACCACAGCGGTCAGAAGGCTGATGTTATGTTTTGCCATTGTGGAAAAGTTAACTTATCTAAAAAGACAAGTTTTACAAATTAAAACACTTTAGAAAGTGAGAAACAAATATTCAGCTTGTTTGTCACCAGAACTAAAAATAACGTTGATGACCAGTAAGTCTAATGACCAAATGGCACCAATATCAGCATGAATACAGATACCCCTGTCGTGCCGGTTATTGTGTGCCCCAAGACAAAAGCTGTGAAAATGCAACACAAAACCTTCGAGGCGGGGCTTTTATTTTATAAAATAGAGCAGGTTGTGTAAGAGCAACGCTTTTATGGCCTGTCAGCACGTGTGCTGTTCGACACTTATATCATTAACATTATGAAACCCTTTTCATGTGCCCTTTGTTTTGTTTTGTTTTTTCAATAATGGAGTGAAATAAGAAAAAGAATGAAATCAGTGGAAGTAACGATTTGTGCTTCATAACCGAGTGTCATAAATATAAATATTTCTGAAAACCAGACTTTGTCCCACTGCTCCTGTTTGTTAGGGTTTTTATGACCCAGTCCTGCAGGTGAGCCCAGGTAAGGGTTTGCCCTTTTTAATGAAACACTGCAGGTTTGAATTACTTGTTATATAGCACTGGCCCACTGCCAGAGATACATCATGTAACACAAATCCTCACAATCAAGGGGCTGGATAAAAGGTCGGGCCCATTGTTTGTTTGTTTTTGGGTTTTTTTTAACATTACTATTATTACATTACTATTATTACATTATCAAAATAGGTACAGATCAATTTTAATCTGGACTCTAATAAATACACGGTAAGAATTCCTAATCTATAACCACTTAAATATTGCAGCTTGTAAATGTGTCCCTAATTGTTGGATTCATATTATCTGTATCTTTAAAGGAGTGAACATTCAATAAAGCACAGAAATTAACTGTAGGTGAGTTAGTGTGTACACTAAATAATTTTAAAAAATCATCAGGTCATACTCAAGTACAACTACTGGTCTAAAAGACAACAGAACTATAGGTTTCACTGGAATAAAGTTTTATTTTCAGAACTATCACAATTTTGTTCCAGTAGAAATTGCATTAGAAATTGTAAACTGGAATACAATAGAATGGAAGAATACTATAGGAAACGTAAATACTGATATATTTATATACGAAACTGGCAGCCTCGCAACAAATTGCACATTTTAGTGGGAGTGGAAACAGTCCGTGCACATGAACGCATGGCCAAAACGTCCTTTAGCAATTATGTACAGTCTTTCCAGTGTCCATCATCAGTTACCAGAACCTGGACTTGGGCACCAGTTCGGCTGCGGCCCTCCGCTGCACCAGAGGACAGTACCGGCGTGTGTGGGCGTAGTCCCCGGTGGCTTCACACATGGGACAGGTGTAGTTCCGAAGGATGGGGCAGACGACTTTGCCATCGTCCGATTTCAGCTTATGGGACCGGTACACACTTGGAGACTCCCCGTTCTGCTTGCAGAAGCGACAGAAGACCGGAGAGGCGCCACTCCAGCTGGTGTCCGACAGGCTGCTGCTGGCTGAGCTGGTCCCCGTGGAGTGCTGCTTGGATCCCTCCCGCAGAGGAGACGAAGCTTGGATGTGGCCCCATGGAGATGCCGGTTCTTTCTTTGGCACCTCGCAGTCCCTGCGCTCGTCCTCCCCCTCGCGCCTGACGCACAGCCTCTCCAGGAGCTTGCCCAGGTTCAAGTAGTCCCGCCACATGTCAAAGGTGTCCCCGTCGGGGGGGAGAGGGTCCTGGGCATCCTTTTCCAATGCTGTCATCTTTTGGAGAGCTCACGCGTAAAGGTTGAGGGTCCGCGCGCCCTTGCGCCCTATTTATATGCCCCTGCACGTGGCTTTAAGGCGCAGCTATACGGTGTCTTTTGATTGCAGGTGTGTAGAGAGAAGAAAGAGGCGCCAGTTGTGGAGTCTGGAGTCTCATCTCACATATCTGTGATCGGAGCTGTCCATGCTCAATGTTTGGCACCGGTATGCGCCCTCAGGAAAACGACCGGTCCTTTCAAGGAACTTGTTCTTGTATTGAAAACAGAAGACGTAGATGATTTTACAGATTTTGTCGTGTCAACCATAACGTGTATGTGCATTAAACTTATATGTGTTGATATCAGACCGTGCATATGTCCCAGAGTGTCAGACATCACCTCCAACCACCTGAAATAAACCTGTGCCATGTGTCTTTGCCAACATTTTAACGTTGAAGTGTTTTAAGCCACATTTATTTGTAGTTGTGTGGCAGCTGTAGTGGCCTTAATTATTATTTGAGGATACATTTACATAATCCCTTTCGCATCTTAATATTGTTATTTTTTTCAATGGAAAATGCGATAATGAATCATGATTGTGATTTTTCATCATCATCATCATCATCATCATCAGCATCATCACCATCATTATTATTATTATCATTATTATTATTGTTGTTGTTGTTGTCGTCGTCATTATTGTTATCGTGCGTTTTTGCTGCTGGTTGTGCTCAGGAGCTTGTTAGGATTATGTGCGTGTGCGCGCGCGTGTCTGTTGAGGCCCAACGACCCACGGCGCCAGGGCGTACACGTGCCACTTCAAAACAATATCATTGTAACATTATCGTACAGCGCCTCTTTGTTTGGTCTGTCGCACGAGCGTGTTTTGCGAGTCGTGTGCCTTGGCATTTAGTCTGTTTTTTTGCAGAGTGCTTTCACATGCATGAATAAATTAAATATTTGTTTAAAAGGTTATACCAAATGAACAGCGTGTTTTCAACAAATGGTTTTCGAGTTTTCTGTTATTTACCCATCGGGCGTCACATAAACAAGTGCGGGGGAGTTACGTTGCTGGCGGTGAGGGGGGTGAAGGTGGGGGGAGCGTTGAGCGTTGAATATCGCGCGTGCGCAGTAACATACCGGCGACGAACGGTGGCCTAGTGAAGAAGGGGATTACAGAGCCCGATTTGACAGGTCAGATCATAATAACCGCACGTCTTCGTGAGTCTCTGTGTCGTAAAACTTTGCATTCAGAGGTCAGTTCAAACCTTAATATCGGTCACTTTTAGGAAATATGTGGCTGTCGCAAGAGCCAACGTGAATATCAGAGCTAACGTTAGCAAAATCAGCTAACCACTGCTAGCCAGCTAGCTTTCAGTAGTAGGCAGTGCTACGAAACGACTGTGACATTAGTCAGGTGTGGCAGAGTATCCCTCCCTTTTCTTGGATATTGTTTGTTGTTTTGTTGATGGACAGTCCATAAAGAGAAGCAATACATAATTTCTTGAGAAAATGTTATGTTTGGTCACTTCTTAATTGCGCAGTGTTAAGACACTGGATGCTAACCAGTTAGCTTCTATCCTTAGATGGCCCCATTTGTTGAACAGTGTTTGTTGGGGGAAATGATCTCCTGTTTAGATATCAGTTTAAACGGCGAATGTTCGAAATCAGCGTGGTCTATCTTGATAATACTTAGAACGCATGATAGAAACTGGTCATGGTCTCGAGTTACAAGAAAAACTGTAACGCCTTACGCTTAGAATGTACATATCAAAGTCTCCTTTATTGTCAATTCTGCAGTATGTACGAGGCATACTGGAAAATTGAAATTGCGTCAAATTCTCAGCCCCGTGGTTCAACAATAAACAATAATTAAATAAGCTCTAACTGTAAGTATTAAAAACATAAGACAGGAGGATATTAAAACCTATATATATATATATATATATATATATATATATATAAATCAGGTCCTAGCTAAAAAGTGCATAAGGCATGTAGCAGCTATGATTATTCAGGACAATTTTTTTTATTTCATTCAACTTTTATTCTCCTCAGTATCTCAGTATTACCACCAGTATTGAGCAGTCGTCCTGGTAATGAGCTTGACAACGAAAAGAATCTTCTGATTAATATGTTTTGTGCAAATATATTGCTTAAATGTTTTGCATTGACATTGTTAGATTTTTGAAAAAGATCTGTTTGTATAATATTTATGCATTGATTTCTTCACCTCAGGCTACACAATGAGTCAGGTTAAGGATAATGCACGACTCAAGAGCTACAAGAACAAGTCTCTCAACACAGATGAAATGAGAAGGAGGAGGGAAGAGGAAGGATTACAGCTCCGCAAACAGAAGAAGGATGAACAGGTGAGCAAAGTGATGACAGAGTCATTTAGAATACCTTATTGCAAAGGTTGGATTATTCACCTGTGATAACTATTCACAAATCTCCATCAAACATAAACTTTGCTAAATTTGGAGCATCGGAGATGAGCTGTTCTGAGTAGCCTCAAAGTGAATCAGTTCAATACTATTGTGTTCCAGCTGTTTAAGAGGAGGAATGTTGCCACAGTGGAGGATGATGGTGCCCTGGAGGATGATGGTATGGCTGTCAGTGGCAGCCTGGAGTCCCAGGCTAACAATATGGACCCACTCATGGTAAGAAGATTACAGACTGAATAAAATATTTTTTAGACTTAAAGTTTATTTTGAATTCACATTCCCACTATTTAATCTGTGTTTTGTCAAATCTTAATCTAAAATGTACAGGGCGGGGTCATCTCTGAGGATATGATTCAGATGATCTTTTCGAGTTCCCTTGAGCAGCAGCTAATAGGTACTCAGCGCTTCAGGAAACTCCTCTCTAAAGGTAGGAGTGCCTTTTTGACCTTCTTTGCTAGTCCTCATGATACCTGTGCCCTCTGTCCATGATGGTGATAGACTAGATTTTAGGGCTACATGACATTTCAATGCCTTTAACTTGGGAAAGGAAAATATTTTTGATATGATGAGAGAGCTGTGATTACTGGTACAGTATTCATTTTTGTCAAATTGTCAACCTCCACACAGAACCCAACCCACCCATTGATGAAGTCATTGCCACTCCGGGGGTGGTAGAGCGCTTTGTTGAGTTCCTGAAAAGGAAAGAGAACTGCACATTGCAGGTAAATCCTCAGGAAATCGCATGTAATATCGCAGGTGTGCATTTAAGCAAATGACCTACACACAGTGATAATCCATGCTTTTGTTTGTATTTTGAATACTATTCTAGTTTGAATCTGCCTGGGTATTGACCAACATTGCATCAGGTACATCCCACCAGACACGGGTTGTGATCCAGGCAGGAGCTGTGCCCATATTGTTAGAGATGCTCAGCTCGGATTTTCAAGACGTCCAGGAACAAGTAAGAAATATTCACCAAAACTTGCTATAATGTCTTATATGATGTTTCTGTAAATATCCTGCTTGGTGGTGATGATTTAAAATGACATAATATATTCAAGAGTATATTTTGCAGGTCTTTTATCCTGAGACTAGTTATTCAGTATTTTGTTGCAATACAGTTTACAGTATTGTAAATGGCTTCATCCTTTAGGCAGTGTGGGCCTTGGGAAACATAGCAGGAGATAGCACAGAATGCAGAGACTTTGTGATCAACTGCAACATTCTACCCTCTCTGGTGCAGTAAGTAGCATCTGATGATGCATTGCCTGCCTCCTACATCTTCTTGTGACAAAAATAAAAAGCAACCTTGATTGTGTGCTCGCCAGAAAACATGCTTAGTCAAACTATTTTGCAGCCTATTGGCTAAACAGAATCGTCTACCGATGATGAGGAACGCAGTGTGGGCACTCTCAAACCTTTGCAGAGGAAAGAACCCACCTCCAGACTTCACTAAGGTAATTTGCCTAGACAAACATGTTACTATGGTAACAGCCCAACACTTAAATTGTTAGTTCAAGTAAACCATATCTCACTTTCTGTGATCACAAGTTTATTAGGAACAAAAAAACTAACCCTAAATATGATGTTGTGTCCACTCATCCTATTTTTTGTCCCATTTTTTGTCCTTCCAGGTTTCCCCATGTCTCAGTGTGCTGTCTTGGCTGCTGTTTGTCAATGATACAGACATCCTGGCTGACGCATGCTGGGCGCTCTCCTACCTATCTGATGGTCCCAATGACAAAATCCAGGCAGTAATTGACTCAGGAGTCTGTCGCAGACTGGTGGAATTACTTATGTAAGGCTTCAGTTTTGTTTGAAAAACATTTCGGCTTCTAGTTTGACTGTGGTAAATGGGCGCAACCAGCTGATAATACTCAACTGATATGTTTCACTTTGACAGCAAACATTCCAGAGATGGGTGTGTTGTGACTATTCCAATAAATTATTCAAGTTTAATAGTCATTACCAGCTGTGGCAAACTGTTAATTTTGGAAAAGGATGCATGTCAGTGCAAAGATATTTCAATGGAAATAAATAAGGTTACTGTTGATGGGATACATCATGACCTAAGGGCAAATGTCATATTCGTTTCAAAATTCAGAAATTACATCTGAGATTTCCTTGACAACAAATCTGCTTTGTTCTAGGCACTCTGACTATAAAGTGGTATCCCCTGCATTGCGAGCTGTTGGAAATATAGTCACAGGAGATGATCTGCAGACACAGGTAAAAGCAATATGTCCTCACAAAAAAGTGACAAAGACAAGAAAGTTCGAATGAATGTTCCTGACTTTCCTTGTAATTTGTGTTGTTTTCTAGGTGATCCTGAATTGCTCAGCACTGCAGTCCCTATTTCACCTCCTGGGCAGTCCCAAGGAGTCAATCATGAAGGAGGCCTGCTGGACAATTTCTAACATTACTGCAGGGAACCGAGCACAAATACAGGTGTGTTTGTGTTCGCCCTCATGTAACCTTGTAACGGTAACTGACATGAGGTTTTAAGGTTGACTTAAAGTTCTCCTCATAAAATGGGTCTTTTTTTCCCCCTTTTTGTAGATGGTAATAGATGCAGGTCTACTGCCTCATCTCATCACTATCCTGCAAGTTGCAGAGTTTCGCACAAGAAAGGAGGCAGCATGGGCCATTACCAATGCAACCTCTGGGGGCTCTGCAGAGCAAATCAGGCAAGACTGATGCATTTGAATATATCCATACTGTTCTCTACACCGAATGTACAGCATGTCCCTTAAATATGTTGATCAGCACATTGTTGGCATACTGTGTTTCTGACAGTTGCCATGTAAATTGCTGTTTTGGGATTAGAGACATCTGTCTCACTCCCGTTGTCCCGTTCCCACTGTAATGTTTTTTTCTCTTTCTGTTTGTACTACCCCTTGCAGGCATTTAGTGGAGCTAGGCTGCATCAAACCTTTGTGTGACCTGCTTACTCTTATGGACTCAAAAATAATTCAGGTTGCTTTAAATGGCCTGGAGAATATCTTGCGCCAGGGAGAAATGGAGGCCAAGAGAGGTGGAGGCATCAACCCCTACTGTGCACCTATCGAAGAGGCCTACGGTGGGTATCCATTTTTATTTACCACAAAAATTAGCAAGTGCTGAATTAACATTTCCCCAATCAAAATTGAGTTTTGCTGAAACTACAACATTACTTAAACCACTGATTTTGGCAATTCATATTTTGTGAATTTTCCTCAGGTCTGGACAAGCTGGAGTTCCTTCAAAGCCACGAGAACCAGGAAATTTACCAGAAAGCCTTCGACCTGATAGAGCGCTACTTTAACACTGAAGACGAGGATCCATCTCTGGCTCCAGCTGTCGACCTGCAGCAGCAGCAGTTCCTTTTCCAGCAGTGTGAAGCCCCGATGGATGGTTTCCAGCTATAATGATAAATTTTCCCTCTTCCTCCGTGCTCCACCTTCATTCTCACCTCTGCTCATTTTTCTCGCTCTCTGCCGTGATTAAAGGGGCGATGACAACCCTAGGTGATTGATTATAATCATGATTATGAAAAATGTTAACATTACAGGAGCACGTGTGTGCGCGTCTGTCCAGCGTGGGTCAAGTTCCGCAGTCTCGTCAGCCAGTTTGTGAAGGTTTCACTTCATTCTGTCATCATCTCAACACCCAGAGCCCTCCAAACTGCTGCCCCAGCACCTTCTATAAGATTTTTCCTGCAACACCTTAATTTTCTTTCTTTTTGAATTTCCACTTCAGCTCGTCCCAAATAAAAGGCACCTCTCCTAGGAATGATGATCCCCATCTCTGATTCAGTGGGAGTTTCTGGACTGCTCTGCTTGTCTGAAGCATTAATGACTCACAAGACAGACAAACATGGACGTGATTATTAACTCCACACACACACACACCCCCACACAGAAGAATCTAACCTGAACACTGGACTGACTGTGAGACGTTGACCACATGTTAAACTGTGGTCACTGGACTGAACTGCCCACAGCAGGACCATGTGGCCAGTCCCAACCCACAAGACTCAACTGACTAAAGGCACTTAAACGACTCAAAAAAAAGGTGAATTCCCTCACCTCTTTTCTCCAGCCATCACATGAATGACCACAGATGGATAAATAAGGAACTTGACTGTCGCTGAGGGGTGGAGCTTGTCAGACACACCAGGCTGCTTGCGTTCCATCCTGGATCTCATATCATACATTCCTCTATCCAGTAATGGGACTGTTCCACCTGCACAGGCTCCATTCTGTAGAATTTAGACTGTCTCCTGCCTCTGGTGTGATATGAATAACCCCATGCAACCATGGGAATTGGAGTCTTCCCTCGCACTGAGACAATTGGACAGACTTTGGACAAGACAAAACGGACTATTTAACCCTGGATTCTGTCCAGCAGCAAACCAGCGGGAATTTTTATTTTCTTACAGTAATTACATTTAATTTGCAGCACTTTAGTTCAGGATTGATGCCTCATTGAGCGTATTCTGTAGTTTTTACATTAACTATTTAATTGGTTGATGACACCACTCCTCCTCGGGAAGTGAGGTGTAAACTGTATTCTTAGTCCCTGTCTGGTAAAACAAGGATTACAATGTTCTTCACCGTTTACCCTTCGCACAAAGGGACTCAAGCAGGTTGTGGACTGAACTTATTAGCACACTAATTACAATCAGTAGATCATACTGCCTCAGCAAAACTACAAGAACTTTGTGACAAAGTAAATCAAAAACTTTTGTTTTCAGGAAATTTGATGTTTAGGTTAGTCTCTATCATGTTGCTAATGGTGCCATAATCCTCACTCTACAGAAATCCTTCCAGATAATTTCAACAGACATCCACCTTAAAACTTGAAAAGACTGGTGATCATCTTAGTTAGCTAAACTGAATGTTTGTTTACCAAGTCCTCTTTACATTGCTTGCTTTTGTCAAATCTCTGCAGGAGATGACTAGCTCTACATATTCATTACTGTTTGTTGTATTGAGTTTGTGCACCTGTCTTCTGTTATGCCATTTGCATAAAAGCTGTTTCATGACCAACAGTGTTAAGTGAATTAGTTTTACTGCGGTTAGGACACAATTTGGTCTTTGATCCACTAATGATCTACTTTGGTCCCTGCTACATGTAATGGGAAACACAAGAAGCCCTTTGTACAGCATTCACTACATATTGAGTGGAAACTACAGGCCACATTCTCAGTGAGTTATTAGTTATTAAAAAAATTATTATCAGTTTGACTAAAACCTTCAGCTTTGGATTCCCACTTTATACAAACTATACTCAAGACATTAAATCTGATGGAATTTTTTCAAGAAGCAGGACTTTAATCAACTTGAGGTGCTCACATATGAAGACAGGTTTCATACACATATCATGACATGAGTCAGGACAAACCATTAAAAACATGGACCATTGGTCCAAAGATCACTGGATCATTGATAACATGTCTGAAACCCTTCTTTTTTCAAAAAATGAAAGAGGGGGAGGTATTTGAAACCCAGGAGGACTGGAGGGTTTTCACAAGACTGATTAGAAAATGACTGTTGCCTCAGAGGCAAATTTAAGAACAGGGATAACGGCACTGTTATTACAGAGAGCTGTGAAAGGTTTACTAAAAGCAATGACAAGTGAATCCGTACAGATATTTTGTATGAAAATTGTTTTGCTGTGTAAATACCAAAAATTATCAAAAAAAATTCTAAAAGTCTGCATTACAATATCAGGTTGCCACTTTTGAATACAAACTTGATACTATCAAAAAAATTCCTATTTTTAGCTTCCTTAAAGGCAGGCGCCAATTTTCCACCTAAGTATGTTTTCTCAGACTGGGATTCAAACGTTCTGTACTTCTCTATACAAGCGTGTGAGTAACGTTAGATACATACAGCAGGAAGGAAAACACTAATGGCCCAGCATTTTGGGAAAATAAAACAGCCCTGTCCTCCATCACTGACCCTTCTCAGACAGGACTGCAGCAGCTTCTTGTTTTTTAACTAGTTCCTGCTGCCACCTCGCTTTTCTCTCCAAGTTTTGCGTTATCAGGGACTCGTGTCGGCCTGCAGCCTGCAGCAACAGGACAGAGCACATTAGTGGTGTATATTATGTGTGTGTGTGTATGTATATATATATATATATATATTCTGTCTGTGTAAAAATAACACTTCATAGGAAAAGCAATCACTCACCCGTTTGCCCAGGATGACCATTATTAGACAGGCCCCTATTGTGACCACCATCATCAAATAGCAGACTTTGACTCTGACTTTGTTTCGGGCAGCATCAATCATCTCATGCCTGTGGCACAGACACGTGTCGAAAAATAAAAGGACTTCCTATTTAACACATTGTTTCAGGTGTCAGACACCTGTGTAGAAAGGGTCTACATGGGACATTTACATTTTCTTGAAAACTAGTCCTGCTTTCAATGTTCACAGGCTAACCTATTAAAGCTGACATGAGTGCCTACTGTCAGCTGTCTACATTTATAATGTGCATTGTGTTTAGAGCGGGTGGTCTGCAGTTTGTATGCGTGACAATGACAGGTCATTTATCAAAGCAGAACATCAGATACCATCTCCATCCTGATGTCAATAATTATCTCCAGCAGCAAACAAACCTTGTGTTTGAACTGCAGCAGTCTCAACAACACTCATCTAGTTATCTTGCTACATTTTTTTCTCAGAAAATAACTCAATCACACACAGAACCAATCAGATTTGAGCGTGCTGCAAGCTCTGGTGTAAACAGGAAGAGGTTACTTACGATACAATCTTTGGTATTTGGTCTGGGGTCTTAAATCGTCCGGACCAAATCAAAACCTTTTTGTCAAACTCAGATGGGTTGAGGCCTGGGAGTCTGAATGCAGGGCGAGGTGCTGTATGACAGAGCAAAGTACCTGTTAAATTATGAACAAACTGCAGTGCTTCAAAAGAAAACGCAAACAAAAAGTAATAATAAATAAAAAATATACATTTTCACAAGCCAAAACAAACTACACCGTGACCCCACTTCCTTTGTCTCTCCACACCAAAGATTCACACCAAAAAAAACAAGGGACCTGTGATGTACAAAACCTTCAAATCTAAATAAATATGACAGTGTCTGGACATTGAATCTATTATTGGTACGTTCCAAGATAATGAGTTGTTTACATGATTATGGATTTGGTGCTAAATATCTGTGGTTGAACTGCATCCAGATCGCTACCTTCTGCTGGGACTGCCGGAGGCTCCGCTTTGACCTCCTGTGGTTTGTTGCACATCCCTCTGGTTTTCCATGTTTGTGTGACCAGTCTGCACCTTTGACCTGTTGAGACTCAAAATTATTGCAGGAAATGTGTTGTCACCTGCATCAATCTAAACACTAACTTGTTGCATAATGATTTTATCTACAAAATATCACAATACCACTGAAACAATGCAATGAAGTCATTGTTTTTAATGTTGACTTAAGGTTTTAGAAAAACTTCACATACTAAAGTTAGAGTCGCAAAAAGGAAATCGTTGATATATTGATTGTGATCACATCTTTATTATTAAAGTTGAGGCATGTTGTTTCCTGGTTTTGGAACATCTAAAATTTGAGGAGCTGACACACAAAACAAATCTCACATTGATTGTGAGCTGCAACTATCACGTACATTATTGATCATAAAATCACACAATTAACAGTTCGACATTACTTCGACATTACTTCAAAAATCTAGTTAAAAGATATGCCTAACGCTCAGGGTGTACAATTCAACAATAAGGTGTGTCATGTTAACGAAGGCTGATTTGTCGCATCATAAAAAGATTTTGCGAGGTCCAAGTCTTTGTATGTCGTTTTATAGAATGAAGTAACCAGAGAGCAGGTCACAAATACAAATGTCACAGTACAGGAAATACAATTAGAATTGTCGAATCCCATAAGGCCAATAGTAGTATTTTGTAAATAGTAGTTTTCTGGATTATAAATGGCAATTTAACTAGTTAAGTTGACTCCCGAAAACAACCCAAAATTGTAAGGTGAAGATACGAACCTAAAATGCTGCCGATGGAAAGTCGTGCTCTGACAAAGTTCATGTTTGTCGTGAACAAATAAACGATTTAAGATTATTTGATCAATCCAGCCATTACACTGCGCAGGGTACCTGGAGTTTAATTTAACCAGCTGCTGAAAGTCAACTCCCTGTGAGAAGGACCCAATCACATAATCATAGGAGTCCAGCACATATGCCTGAACAAAGATGACAGGAAAATAATAAAATCTCTTTAAGTGTACCTTCCTCTGATGATAGTTTTACGTCAGGCGTCACAAAAAATACTGATTGTGATTTCAGAGTCTCTCTTAACCACAATAATAACATAAAAATGTTTTGCTTGTTCTCATTACTCACTCTTATTTGCATATTATTTACACATTATTTGTATTTCTATCGATGTTTATTGCCAATCGTTTTACCACTTAATGGGAGACTACTCTATTGACATTGCGTGTGTATTCGTTACATGCATTATATATAGTGTAATATATATATGTATATAATATTTATATATAATAAATAGGATTCATTCAGGCACATTTTTGTGTAGTCAGTTAGCCGTTGTGTCGGCAGAGGACCCCTGAAGTCCACTATGGCGGCGCCCGGTGGAACTTTAAACTGTGAGGACTTTTCGATGTTTCAGGTAAATTTATCAAATGATTGATCGATCTGTGAAAACGAATCACGGGGCGATATCGATCAGAATCGTTACCCCTCGCAGGTTTCCGCATCGTGTTGTTTATTTTCCGTTTAGTCCAGTGAATGAGTGACCCTGATGGCTACTAACGCTCTAACTCACTAATGTGGATCAGCAGACTGGAACAGAAAACTGCATGCGGTTTACGTATAATTGCAATAAAGAGACAAGAACTAACTCGTCGGAGTTGTGTAATTGTCTTCGGACATTTTAAACGAGCTGTATCTTCTTATTTCAGGACGTAAAAGCCAACTATTAAAGTTAGAACAGTGCCCCAATATGTGAATTCCGAGCCATTATAGAAAATCTAAAAGCTAACGAAAACTTCCATAGTCACATTTTCTTTACTCCTAACATACTGCACACATCCACCTCTTTAGTCCCCCAGAAGCCCTAAGAGTCAGATTATCTGAGAACACAACCTGCATTTGTAATATACTAATACTACAAGGATATAAAATACCCACACAGACATACACTGGTTCCTGCAGCTTTCCTCGTTAGGATATTACAGTCGCCTCCAGTCATTCAGACCACCGAATCAAACCCTTAAGACAAAGCCTAAATTTAACGAAACTGCAGTTCAAATCTTAATCCTAACACAAACAAGCCGCAGACCAGTTTTTTGTCCTCATGGAAGAAGGCACTTATAGAAGAACAATCCCAAATGAGCCTGTAATATTTCCACAGAGATGAATTCAAAAATATTTATTTCAGTGAAACATACATTTATTCTGAACTTGATATAATAATCTCTCTCTGTGTTTCTTAGGAGGTGTTGAAGGTAATGCGCACCATGGATGACCGCATTGTTCATGCTCTGAACACCACTGTGCCCACAGTTTCCTTCTCAGGCAAAGTCGATGCCACACAAACATGCAAACAACTCTATGAATCTGTAAGTGTGACTGTCAAGACTAAAACTGGTTTGTTTCAAAGGTGTATGTTACAACTAGCAAATCCTGAAGATGTTCCACAATACACACACTAACCTTGCTCAATCTCTTGTTCTCCACTTGGTTTACAGATGGTGGAAGCCCATCGAAGTAGAGACCAAGCTATCAAGGCCTGTATAGCCCAAACCTCTGAGGTGGTTGGTCACCTGCGTGAGGAAAGAGCAAAAGACAGTGAAAACCTGGGTCTTATCAAACAACTCAGAAAGGAGCAGACAAAAGTAAGTCCTGTTCTTGAATACTGGAGCGCCCCTCAGCTGTGAGATACGAGCATTGCTGTTAACATGTTCCATCTGTCTTTTCCAGTTAAAGCTAATGCAATCAGAGCTGAACGTTGAAGAAGTTGTCAATGACAGAAGTCTGAAGGTATGGTCTATCACTTTTAGTGTTCTAAACCTACACAGTATTACACAGGAATGAACTTATTCCTGATCTTGTTTCAGGTTTTCAACGAAAGGTGCAGAATCCACTACACACCTCCGAAGGTGAAGTTAAGTTGAAGTCTGAGATCAGCTGCTTCTTTTCCTGGATAAAATCTAGACTGGAGCGGAAACGGTGACCTGCTAAATTCTGACTGCCGGCAGTTCAATATCCAGACCTCTCTGACCTCCTCTCCAACACACTTGCAGTGTATTCCTTTGTGATTGTTGTATTTCATGACCAATGCTGTAAAACAATCATGTGTTTGAAACATTGTTCAAAAGAATGTTTTCTACAACCAAATGAAAAAGAGGTACACTTGAATACATGCTGTGCAACATTCTCTGTAGTCTGTAACCTGTGTAGTGTAATTTACACTTTTAAGATACATATGCAGCAGTTCTGGGTTATTTATGATGCGACATAACACATGTGAAATCATACATATGATAAAAACACACAGTGGCACAGTGCAACTACTCAAGATGAAAAACTGCATCAATGACATTCTGACTTTTAAAAAAGAGTGGAAATGTGCACAGCCTAGACGCAATGAATGTAACTGCTGTTTTTTCACACCAGAGAGAGACAACTCCTAACACCTGACTTCAGACTTCAGCCAGGAACACACAATTGTTACATAATGCATGCAGTTACATTTGTGTTATTTTAAGATTTTGGTGCAGTTAAAACACACGGTAAGGTAAATAAGTGTGGTAAACTTAATTCCCAAATGTATTTGGGAATTTTGTACATAGATAAGTACATCCATACAGGAGCCAGATTGCAGGTTGAACAAACCTTCACTCTAGGTTAAAATCAATAGTGATTTGACATTCGTCTAACTTTGACGTGGGGTTAAAACCATAGTTCCACTTGTAGTTCATGAAGTAGTGGGCTACGTACTAAACCATTTGTAATAATATTTTAAATTACTCTCATTGTGTAGTTTTGCAGTAAAATGGTTTGTGCGTGGCGCACATACCAACACATTTCCCCCTCCTCCATTCCGTTTTCATTTAGAAGGCAATGGACTTGACCTTTGTCCATATCGCCTAATGTAACACAAACGTTACACTCACCGATTGTTGGAGCGCGAGCGTTTTCCGCCTCCTCATTGACCATCAGCTGCGGTTTGACCAAACAGAGCAGCGACGTCTTCTGTCGTATGGTTGAATCTCGCGCGGCTTTGTGGTCACGTGACTTGTGTCATTCACGTTTTTTTTTAAATCTGCCACAGTCATTGTGTTTTGACTGAATGGGACTCGGCTTGGGCAGCACTGATTGCTGTCGAGGTCAGTATATTATCTTTATATCAATCTGTGTTTTGCTGTGTCAGATGTTTAAGATCTCTTCACAGCAGTGGGAATAGCATCAGTAGCCATGGGACGTCTCACTGCTGATGTAAAGCAGAATATAAAAACTCTAACGTAAAGATGGCTGGTCAGTCGTAAAACAAAATAGATCGTGCACCCTGTAATACTATGGCATACATACATTCCATTCCCTCAGAGCAAATACACTTCAACATAAATACATCAAGTAAGATGTTATCGCTACATTCTATATAATATAAACATAAATAAAACAAAGGAGATCACATGTCTCAACAGAATCCAACTGCTATTTTGTACAAGAGATCAGTCATCTGTGGGTGTGGTGGTGGGAATCAATAGGTGGGTTGGTAAAGTTGCACATAGCTTATACAATTGATTGTTTATACAATATGTCATGCAGGAATTTAGTGTATATACAGTGGGTGTCTTTAAGTTGCTTCACATTTTCTGAAGCGATAACGCACTCAGTATGTTGTGTACGCATCATATAGAATGAAGGTCAGTATAGCAGGTATACATTTTTTTCACAGAAGTTATAGTTGTTGACAAATGCTGTAAATCAAGAAATACTATTAAATATTGTATAGTTTTATACAGCTGTATTATAATGTGTTATAGACATTGCTCCCTTATTTGCATTTGTATAATAAAGGTTTACCATATTGTTTTGCCATATTGTTTTGTCACTTGCACACATTATCACAGTTCCTTGCATCACAGTAAAAGGTACTGTGATGCATCTATACTGTACTATGAGTCTAGTAATGTCTATATTGCAGTCTATTAATTTAAAGCAGTAAAACCAAAACGAAGTCAGTAGTGCCACTGAGCTTCAGCAAGTGCTACATCTTTTCTCGTGCATTAAAAAAAACACAAGAATTATTTCACTCAGTTTTCAGTAAGTGAGACAGAGAGCCAGAATGAACAATACCAGGACTCTGGAACCAGTTTATCTGTCTGTTATGTAATAACCGTGTTCGATAAAAGAGAACAAGCAAAAGTGGATGTGTCAAAACTGTAGAATTTTAAGGGACTATATTGGTTCTAAGACTGACCATGACATGGATCATGTCTTTCAATGCTGAAAAGTAAATCCACATAAGTTTTTCCACAAACAAATCTGTGGAAAAACTTATATCAGAGTGTAAGTTTTCCAAGGCATAGAATAAAAGAACAAAAGACAGACAGAAGCAGCTCCAGAGGGAACTTTGTATTCTTAGGATCCATAAATCAATCTGACACTGCGACTCAACACAAATAGTTGTTTGAGACAAATAACAAATGTTTATTATTATTATTGTTATTACTATTATTGTTTATTATAATTATTATTGTAAAATTTACACATACATCTAGAAACATTTCTCCTTGTCACCATGCGTTTTTAAGGATGGAACTTTTCAAATTAAGTCTACAATGTATTAGTGTTTCAAAAGTGTAGGGGTCGGAACACTTCCTGAAATCACTGTGTGTCCTTCCCTGCAGATATTTTACCAGTCAGAAACAACAACACATATTTTAAAATCATCTGTTATTTATCAATCTCCTTGTACAAAAGAAAATCATTTTTGACATGCCTCTACAATTACATTTGCAGTTTGTTCTTACATGTGAGCATTGGGTAATATGTTAATATAGAAAAAGCGAGGACAGTTTAACAGCCTGGAGGTGGAGAAGAATCAGTGATTGGTTTCTTATCCGCTCAGAAGTACTCAATAGGGTCATCATGGCCCTGTGACTCTTTCATGTTGCTCAGCTCAAGCTCTCCTCCATGACATGGGAGTTTTTTGTAAACACGCAGGTGAATACAATCATTTCCTCCCACGTGGACCTGCAAGGAAGCAGAAATGAGGTGTCCATTATCAAGATTTTTTAGTCAGGAAAAGACACACATCCGTTTGCATTTTCATGTTATGATCTTCTGGAAAATCTGTTTCAAGTTGGTGCTCTGTTTAGAGGGGAACTTGGCATGAGAGTGATGACAGTGACTCACTCAGTGATGACTGTGACTCACCAACCAAACCATGTTTCAGACCCTCTCTGTGCTCTGAACGATAATTACCTTGATGAAGTAGTTGGTCCCGGCCACACACTGTGTGCGATAGCTCTTGGCTGTGAAAACACCAAAGTTCTTCCCTGATTTTTGTTCAGCATGAGCCTTCACCTGTGAGACAACAGTGCGAACATGAAATCGAGTTAACGGTTTAGCGACAACAAATCTACAAATGTAAATATATACAGCAAAACATACCTTGTCACAGATTTCCTGAATGCTTTGGTCTGCATCAGCTAGTTCTGAGAGGCCTCCACACATCGGCATTGTGACTGTTGTGATGTTGCTGCTAAACTAGAAAAGGCAATTTGGTGTAACGCTTCCGGATTTGCTTAGCTTTCGCAGACAGTGGTCAGTATACAGTCTATGCTTGAGTCACGGGATCATGTGACATTGTGGAACGTACCATCAGCGAGGGAGAAAAGGGGGGATATTCTGCGGGGCAACAATGTCGTAGCCTGCTTGTAAAAGATTTAATGGGATTAAATAGAACAAACAGAAATAAACAGAGGCTACAATTATGTATTTTAGTGAAAATTAATGAAAGTAACATAAAGGAACGCTGATCTGAAGTTTATCTTTTTAGCCCCTCCCCACAAACGGTGTGTGTCAGTCCGGGCGGAGCGAATCCGACATTTTTTGTGTTTTTGTTTTTTCCTAAAAAGTGAATGTGGACCTCCCCTGTTGCTTCACTTGCCAGGACTCACCACACCCAAATTCCAGCTCCCTTTTGTCAGATGATGTAGCGTTTATACTGTTTGGCGGCATGAAAAACATCCAGAGTTACATGTTGCTGTTGGAAGTCAGTGTGTGACTGTAGGCAGGTGGGGAAAACTAAAATCCCCCCAAACGTATGCATCTCTGTGCTGTTTTTTTTTTTTTTTTAAGAATTAACACACATTAGGATAAAAACAAAGTGACCTCATAACTCTTCATACTGAAATACTTAGAATTTTGCGTTTGTTTTCTAAAACTTTGAAAATAACATTTAGGGCACCATTGGTTGTTAATAAGTGTTATAATAAATATGTGTCAATAAACTGAATGACCATTTAGTGGATTTCTTTTACAACATTGCACTGACTAAAATAAAAGCATGAGAGTGACGTCTTCAGAAACAGTCATTCAATACTGATGAAATAAAGAGTTGTTAAAAAGAGTTGAGTTCCGGTGAAATTACTATGACTAATACTTAGAAAAATTCTCTTGAAAATGTTGAGCGGGCCTGCTGCTACTGCCCAATACACACACCAATGCTGCCACTGCTAAGTATGAACCAAAACATACTCATGTGGACAGACAGAGACAGAGTGTGTGTGTGTCTGTTTGTGTGTGTGTGTGTCAAAGACAGAGAGCGTGAGGGTCAGTGTGTCTGATTATGTGTGTCTCTATCGATGACGGATTGTGTCTGAAGTGTGTGCGTGTGTTCTTAAAAACATCAGTCTTACACATGGTTTTACATAAATTTGAGTAATCTGTCAAAATGACTCCAGTAGAGGGCAACACATGAACATAAATGGCCTCTACAGCACTGTCTTGCTTGCAAATCCAGACTTTTCCAGCCCAGTGGTTTTGGTTGCATGAAACATGATAACAAATCACACTAATGGACATGAACCAAATCAATTAATACCTAGAAAGAAACCCCTGTCATTTGATAGAGTCATTCATCCAGTAAAGCCTCTGGCGATATATGGAGTTTCTGGAACTTTGTGTGGTATTCAGTAAAAGTTATGACAGCAAAACACACACACATGCCTGAACCCACACACAGTCTCACTTCACAGTGTGTGTTAGTCCAGGGCGTGGCTGTGTAGCAAAATGAAAGATGAGGTATGCGCGGAGTCGTTTGGACAAAACACTGATGTTAAACGCGATAGACGAGACGGTGGAAGTGCCACAGGCAAAAACAAGTCTAAAGACTAATCCCTCTGTCCCCCCACACACATTCCATACCCACCCATGGCGCCACAAGTGCATTTCTACAATTAGAGACATATATCTATTAAACGTTTCTAAATGTTATCCTTCTGTTTGCAGACACTTCAAGGACACCAGTATGTAAAAAACAAAATACAGCTGGAAACCAGCCAAGCAGTGGCGCCTACTGAAACTTTCCCACAGGTCTATATGACAGGAGCGGAAGCAAGTTTTGGGAGTACTGTAATTACGATTACGCTGTAGGCGTTCTCAACACCATTCTTTAGAGCTGATACGGAAGCAAGTTTTGGGAGTACTGTAATTACGATTACGCTGTAGGCGTTCTCAACACCATTCTTTAGAGCTGATAAAATCAACCAATCAAGAAAATAAATGATTCGTTGAATGGTGTGGAATGGTAGACTGGTGTTTTAACGTTACTTGCGCACTTTATCACAGTACCTTGCATCACAGTACTTGCGCACTTTAATTTTTAAGCCACATCCATACTGTGCTATGAGTCTAGTAATGTCTATACTGTACTGTATTACAGTCCATCAATTTAAAGCAGTAAAACCAAAACTAAATTGGAAATTTGCTTTTATCAGCTTCAGCGTCACTGGGCCCTTAAGCAAGAGCCTCAGTGAGCAGCAGGTCACACTGGTGGCACTGAATGTGCTTCAGCAAGTGCTACTACATCTTTTTTCTTACATAAAGAAACACATGAAACAATTATTTCACTCAGTTTTCAGTGAGTGAGACAGAGAGCCAGTATGCACTGTACCAGGACTCTGGAACTAGTTTATCTGTCTGTTATGTAATAATCCTAATAATAATCTGTCTGTTATGTAATAATCCTAATTATAATAATACTTTTAAGGGACTAGGGTTTGGATGGATCGTGTCTTTCAAAGCTGAAAAGTAAATCCACATTGGCAAACCAATCTGTGGAAAACTCATATCAGAGCGTAATTATGCACAAATAGGTAGAGTTGTTTGAGATAAATAACAAATGCTTATTAGCGTAATAGTGCTTTTGCTGTGCGAAGCACTATTACTATTCCTTGTGTTTATTCTTCAACTTTTTTGGCATTTTTCTTCCGTATCGACTTACGTAGCATAACTCCACCTGCAGCTTTGAGACGACGTCGACAGAACCTGTATCAAAACGACCGGAATTATCGGGAGACGTGTGCTATGACTTTTGGTAACGATTTGCACGATGGGTTTTGCGTAAAATTGGGAAAAACGCGTTGGGGTCGAGTCAGATAGATATGAAGAGAAACGAGGTGAGTGAGGGTGAAAACGAGGAAAAAACTCTCAAGTTTGAAGCTCTGCAGCGTCACGATGCCTCAACGTAGAGACGTGGTTAAAACAGAAAAACTGAGACAAAACCGTGGTCTCCAAGTGTGTGAAAAAAATGTTGTAATATCTGACACAAGTTTTTCAAAAATCTTGTTTTTTCAAAAATGGGATTTTCCCACCTGTTGGCAGTTTTACATGTGTGTGTGTATTGCGTGGACTAGAGTGAAGATTCTGTAGCCACAGTTTTAAAGTTACCCACACAATGTTACATCATTTTGTTCAGCAGGTTCTCAGGGCGCTTACGGTGCGCTCCGTTTATCAACAGGACCTATAGTTTTCTCTGTGTTTGAACACAGCTGCTGCCTGTCAGGTACCTGTCAATCAAACTGTCTCTCAGAGACCTGTCAATCAAACCTACCACACACAACACACACACACACACACACACTTTGGATTATCATGTATATTTCTTTGAGGAAAATGACAAAAATATATGCAAAATATTGATTTTCTTTTGTCATGCTCTTATCAACATTACATTTGCAGTTTGTTGTTACATGTGAGCATTGGGTAATATGTTTATTATAGAAAAAGCCAGGACAGTTTAACAGCCTGTAGGCGGAGAAGAATCAGTGATTGGTTTCTTATCCCCTCAGAAGTGCACAATCGGGTCATCACCGCTCTTTGATTCTTGCATGTCGCTGAGGGTAACTGCTCCTCCATTACACGCGAGTTCTTTGTAAACACGCAGGTGAATAAATTTATTTCCTTCCACCTGGACCTGCAAGGAGGCAGAAGTGAGGTGTCCATTATCATGATATTTGAGCCAGGCAAAGACACATTCGCATTTTCATGTTTTGATCTTCAGGAAAATCGGTTTCAAGTTGGTGCTCTGTTTAGAGGGGAACTTGGCATGAGAGTGATGACAGTGACTCACTCAGTGACTGTGACTCACCAACCACATTGATGAGAATGAGAATTACATAAAATGAGATCTGCGAGTCACAACCCTCCATCAAAATCAAATTATATCATGTTTCAGACCCTCTCTGCGCTGTAAACGATAATTACCTTAATGAAGTAGTTGGTCCCGGCCACACACTGTTTTCGGTAGTTCTTGGCTTTGAAGACACTATACTTCTTCCCTGCTTTTTTTTCAGCATGAGGCTTCATCTGAGAGACAACAGTGCAAACATGAACAAAACTGAAGCCCCCTTTCCTTTGAGTTAACGGTTTAGCGGAAACAAATGCACAAATGTAAATATATACAGTAAAAAAAAAAATTTCTACATACCTTGTCACAGATTTCCTGAATGCTTTTGTCTGCATCAGCAAGTTCTGAGAGGCCTCCACACATCGACATTGTGACTGTTATGATGTTGCAAACCTAGAAAATGCGACTGAGAGCAACGATTATGGGTTGATATACCTTTCAGTTGAGTCACGGGATCATGTGACATTTTGGAATGTACCATCAACGATGGAGGAGAGAAGGTGAGATAGGGTGGGGTCACGATGTCATGCCCTGCTCTTAAAAGACATTTCATGAGATTAAATAGAAACTAACATAAGATATTTTAGTGTAAATTAATCAAAGTAACAGAAAGAAACGCTGATCAGAAGTTTATCTTTTTAGCCACTCCCCACAGACGGTATGTGTCAGTCCTGCTGGTGCGGTTCAGACAAAAAGTTCATGATAAAAACTAATTTTTTTGTTGTCTTATCCTTGGCAGTTAATGTGGACCTCCCTTAATGCTTCACTTGCCTGCACTCACCACACCCACATTCCAGCTCCCTTTTGTCAGATGATTTAGTGCTTTACTGTTTGGTGTCATGGATAATTAAAATAAATAAATATATATATCTGCTGTTTAAAAAAAAAAACTAACAAATCACACACATTAGAATAAAATAAATTTCTCTAAATACTGAAATACTTTGTCATTTTCCGTTTATTTTCTAAAACTTTGAAAATAACATTTAGGGCGCCACTGGTTTGTGCAAGCACTTTGGTGCCCTTTAGTGGATTTCTTTTACAACATTGCACTGACTAAAATAAGAGCATGAGAGTGACGCCTTCAAAAACAGTCAAACAATACTGATGAAAAAAAGAGTTGTTAAAAAGAGTTGAGTTCCGGTGAAATTACAATAACTAATAACTAGAAAATTTCTCTTGGAAATTATTTAAGGAAAAAAAAAGATTTAGTTCAGGTGAGGTTAAAATTAACTAACAACCGTATTTTGTTAAAAGGAGACCATTTGTCACATGTTTGTGTGTGTTTTGGTTCAAAAGGGAATTTGTTTTGTTTCCTAGAGATTCTTTTATTGCTTGCGTCAAACATCAAAATCAGGTCATTGTTTGAGTGTCTGTGGGATTAAACACATAGTGATAATTACACAGTGATATAAAGGTTATTAGTCTAAGTTAAAAAAAAATCAAGGTGTGGTGAGTTGGCGGTGTTATACAAGCTTTCTATTTCTGAAGCTCTTTGTAACATCTGTTGTCAAAGGTAATGCATCAGCATTCTTAAAAACATCAATCTTATAATTAGAGAGACGTACATCTATTGAAATTTTCTAAATGTTATCTTTCTGTTTGCTGACACTTTAAGGACACTGGTTTGTAAATCACCACAAAATTTCGCTGGAAACCAGCCAAGCAGTGTTGACACTCTGAAACTAACTAACACTATTCTTTAGAACCGATAAAATCAATGAATCATCAAGCAAGCAATCAAATTGTATTTGTATCTTCACAAATCACAGTTTGCCTGATAGAGCTTGACAATCTGTACAAGGTGCAACATCCTCTCATCTAACCCTCTGCAAGGGTGAGGGAAAAATGCCAAAAAAAACCTCTCACTCTTTTTTTGTTTTTTACTTGTCTCTGCATGTCGCCACACAATGAAGTACGGCAGCATTTCTGATTTGTTGTGTTCAGTGATAACAGGTTGGCACAGACTTTTATGCAAAGCAGGAGCAGGTCTGGTGGGACTGGCAGTCTCATGTGAAAGAGTCCTCACCTCTTACAGTACTTACATTTTTGGTAAAAGCAAAAATGCAGAAATATTATAGTAAATTCAAACCCATAACATACAGCACAACGCTATTGATTAGAACAATATGCTACATATACTGGTTAATCTTTAGATTCTTAATAACAGCTTCTCAAGAACCTCAAGGTTCCAACTACACAGAATTGTGCCACATAGATATGGAGATGCAGAAAATCCCTCTGCAGGAAATGAGGCTCAGTTGGGCTATTAGAGATATGGGATTTTATTATTATTCAGTATAATATTCATTTAACACCATCGTGGCTTGGAAGACAAACAACATCAACCATCAGATTGATGTTTTTAAGAATGCTGATGCATTACCTTTGACAACAGATGTTACAATCTTATAATTAGAGAGACGTACATCTATTGAACTTTTCTAAATGTTATCTTTCTGTTTGTTGACACTTCAAGGACACTGGTTTGTAAATCACCACAAAATTTCGCTGGAAACCAGCCAAGCAGTGTTGAAACTCTGAAACTAACCAACACTATTCTTTAGAACCGATAAAATCAATGAATCATCAAGCAAGCAATCAAATTCTATTTGTATGGTCCATCTTCACAAATCACAGTTTGCCTGATAGAGCTTGACAATCAGTACAAGGTGCAACATCCTCTGATCTAACCCTCTGCAAGGGCGAGGGAAAAATGCCAAAAAAAAAAAACCCTCTCACTCTTTTTTTGTTTTTTACTTGTCTCTGCATGTCGCAACACAATGAAGCACGGCAGCATTTCTGAGTTTTCAGTGATAACAGGTTGGCACAGACTTTTATGCAAAGCAGGAGCAGGTCTGGTGGGACTGGCAGTCTCATGTGAAAGAGTCCTCACCTCTTACAGTACTTACATTTTTGGTAAAAGCAAAAATGCAGAAATATTATAGTAAATTCAAACCCATAACATACATCACAACGCTACTGATTAGAACAGTATGCTATATGTACTGGTTAATCTTTAGATTCTTAATAACCTCAAGGTTCCAGCTACACAGAATTGTGCCACATGGATGTAGAGATGCAGAAAATCTCTGCAGGAAATGAGGCTCAGTTGGGCTATTAGAGATATGGGATTTTATTATTATTCAGTATAATATTCATTTAACACCATCGTGGCTTGGAAGACAAACAACATCAACCATCAGGTAACCAAGTTTTCTAATTCTTAATAAATGACATGTTGCTGGCCTGATCAGTAGTAGTAAGTCCTGCACTGCTTCAACACAATAGACAAATCTGTGCATAATACCAGGCTTCAAGCTGACAGGTCCATGAGACACGGAACAAGAAATAGGGGGTTAAGTAACTGTCAAAAGCCTGGTGGAGACATTGGAGAAAGCAAACGTGAAACTCACTGAGGACACCTGGTGGACAAGTACAACAAAGTCAGGATCAGCTGTGAGAGTCCTCATTCTGTCGCATTAATCTGCAATCATAATTCAATCCTGTATAAAAAAAATAAACAAAAGTGAAACAATTATCTGACCCATGGTTTTTATAAATTTGGATGGATGAAATTTGAATGGATGAATCATCTGGGAGCACAGATTGACTTCCCCATGACTTCTTTTAATTTTTTTTTCAGCCATGCTGGTGACATTGCTCTGGTGATGGCAGTGTTGCTCATCACTGATGTTGTTGAAATCACTGGCTTATTGAGTACAACACTGGTAACTCAGACTACACAGTAGGAAAACCAGTACACTCTAAGTCTCATGGGTAAAAAAATGTTTTTCATGTAACCAGACACCAAAGACAAATGAATTTCCACATCCACATATTGACAGCTTTGGAAAGGGGCAGTATTTAGGCAGAATTAAACTGCTGTGTGTGAAAACTATGCAGGTCGTTGCTGCGATCTCGAGGGCCAGGGTGGAGATGTTTTAATGAGAACTGAGTAAGCCAGAGTTGAGCAGTGATAACGAGGCTGCGCTAAATATATTCACTCACAATTTTTTGGCATTTTCCCCTCACCCTTGCAGAGGGTTAGATCAGAGGATGTTGCACCTTGTACTGATTGTCAAGCTCTATCAGGCAAACTGTGATTTGTGAAGATGGACCATACATATAAAATTTGATTGCTTGCTTGATGATTCATTGTTATTGCTTCTAAAGAATAGTGTTCGTTAGTTTCAGAGTGTCAACACTGCTTGGCTGGTTTCCAGCAAAATTTTGTGGTGATTTACAAACCAGTGTCCTTAAAGTGTCAGCAAACAGACAGATAACATTTAGAAAATTTCAATAGATGTACGTCTCTCTAATTATAAGATTGATGTTTTTAAGAATGCTGATGCATTACCTTTGACAACAGATGTTACAATCTTATAATTAGAGAGACGTACATCTTTCTGTTTGTTCACAAATCACAGTTTGCCTGATAGAGCTTGACAATCAGTACAAGGTGCAACATCCTCTGATCTAACCCTCTGCAAGGGTGAGGGGAAAATGCCAAAAAAAAACCCTCTCACTCTTTTTTGTTTTTTACTTGTCTCTGCATGTCGCAACACAATGAAGCATGGCAGCATTTTTGATTTGTTGTGTTCAGTGATAACAGGTTGGCACAGACTTCTATGCAAAGCAGGAGCAGGTCTGGTGGGACTGGCAGTCTCATGTGAAAGAGTCCTCACCTCTTACAGTACTTACATTTTTGGTAAAAGCAAAAATGCAGAAATATTATATTAAATTCAAACCCATAACATACAGCACAACGCTACTGATTAGAACAGTATGCTATATGTACTGGTTAATCTTTAGATTCTTAATAACCTCAAGGTTCCAGCTACACAGAATTGTGCCACATGGATGTAGAGATGCAGAAAATCTCTGCAGGTAATGAGGCTCAGTTGGGCTATTAGAGATATGGGATTTTATTATTATTCAGTATAATATTCATTTAACACCATCGTGGCTTGGAAGACAAACAACATCAACCATCAGGTAACCAAGTTTTCTAATTCTTAATAAATGACATGTTGCTGGCCTGATCAGTAGTAGTAAGTCCTGCACTGCTTCAACACAATAGACAAATCTGTGCATAATACCAGGCTTCAAGCTGACAGGTCCATGAGACACGGAACAAGAATAAGGGGTTAAGTAACTGTCAAAAGCATGGTGGAGACATTGGAGAAAGCAAACGTGAAACTCACTGAGGACACCTGGTGGACAAGTACAACAAAGTCAGGATCAGCTGTGAGAGTCCTCATTCTGTCGCATTAATCTGCAATCATAATTCAATCCTGTATAAAAAAAAATAAACAAAAGTGAAACAATTGTCTGACCCATGGTTTTTATAAATTTGGATGGATGAAATTTGAATGGATGAATAATCTGGGAGCAGAGATTGACTTCCCCATGACTTCTTTTAATATTTTTTTTTCAGCCATGCTGGTGACATTGCTCTGGTGATGGCAGTGTTGCTCATCACTGATGTTGTTGAAATCACTGGCTTATTGAGTACAACATGGTTAGCTCAGACTATAGGAAAACCAGTACACTCTAAGTCTCATGGGTAAAAAAATGTTTTTCATGTAACCAGACACCAAAGACAAATGAGTTTCCACATCCACATATTGACAGCTTTGGAAAGGGGCAGTATTTAGGCAGAATTAAACTGTGTGTGAAAACTATGCAGGTCGTTGCTGCGATCTCGAGGGCCAGGGTGGAGATGTTTTAATGAGAACTGAGTAAGCCAGAGTTGAGCAGTGATAACGAGGCTGCGCTAAATATATTCACTCACAATTTTTTGGCATTTCCCCCTCACCCTTGCAGAGGGTTAGATCAGAGGATGTT
>JAFBJQ010001539.1:0-15963 GCA_016785345.1 Trinectes maculatus
TGCAAATGGTGTCAGGAGAAAAGGTTGGCAGGCATACCCCCTGTCTCCCAACAACACACCAGAAAATTCACCTGTCAATACAAAATCTCATCAATGTAAACTCATAAACAGAGTGACATTCTTGACACAGCCATGATGTAAAAAGTGGTTATTAATAAGGGTTGTGTGTCTCACCTTGTGATAGACGCTGATACATTTCAGAGGCCCGAAAGACTCTGGAGTCATGGACTGAGCCAGGCCACTTTGCCACAACATTGCTGATCAGACAGTCAGCATTGCAGACCATCTGAAATCATAAGATGAGGACAATTAAACCAATTAAACAATACACATCACAACCAATGTACAGTGTTCATCAATTGACAATATCAAAAGTTACATTCACCTGAACATTAATGCTGTGGAAGGATTTCCTATTCACAAAATCCCCCTCATGGGCACCTGTAGGGGATTTTATGCGGATGTGTGTGCAGTCCAATGCACCGATGACATTAGGGAAAACTGTAACACAAAGTAATGAGTATCCTACTATGACTGTTGTCCTGTAATTTGTAGATTGTCTTACCTGCAATCCTATAGAACTCCTCTTTGATGTCACAGAGGCTTCTGTGGCCAGGGAAGGAGATGAAGACACCTGACAACGCTTTCAAAGCCAGACACACACTCCTTATCGTGCGGCAAATTGTGGCCTTGTTTAGATGTTCTGCATCCCCCACGAGTACAGGAAGCCTCCACTTGCAAAAAAGCGCAAGGCCACACAAACCATTTGCTCCACACTCAGTGCATGGCTCCGTGTGGTGCAGTGCTGAATTCTGGGACCCAGCAGCCTGCACAGATACCTGATGCCATCTGCAGAAAACCTGTACCTTTCGTACAGATGGTCCTCAGGGAAGGCAAGTGGGTCCAACCGGTCCCTGAAGACCCTCTCTCGCCTGAAGGCTCTCCTGAGCACAAGTGCTTCCTCGTCCACCACATCGTGCAAAAATGGGCACGCCATTGTCAGAGCAGAAAGGAACACACACAATTTTGGGCCTTCATATAGGCCATTGGCTCGCTTGACTTTACGAGGAACACCTTTGCAACCGTCACACCTTACAAGCTGCATGCTTAGTTATCATGAGACTTTTTTTTAAGTCATGACACAGACTACCTAAAAGAATAGATAATTAAACTGTTTCCTCTATCACTTTTTTTTAAATTGCCATAAGGTGTTTTGATATCTCAGAAATTGCATTTTAGGGTACATAATGTTCCTTTCTTCTAGCCATAATGAAGCCAGTCTTTCAACTTCCAATCAATCATAGCACTTAGGATGACAGATGGAAATTCCACAGTCCGTGTGCATAGTGTCATCTCTATGGTAGCTCTAACTGTGCATACATTAAACAAACAGACAGCACCAAAATTCTGTTCAACCTTTTATTTTTTTATTTAAGATGTGTCATCTTCTTGGAGCTGGGGGAGGAAAGGAGAGTAATGATTTATACATTTGTGTTACAGTCAGCATACAATGTGCATTGAAGGCATAACTCACCTCTCGCTCAAGTTTTTTTATTTCAAGGTCCAATTTTCTAATTGTCCTTTTTTTTATTTCGGACTCCAGTGCAAGGTTTTCAATGTTTCTCTTGTACTGTATCTCTAGGTCGGCCAGTTGTATTTGGTGCCGGAGGTGGTTGGCATACAGCTGTCTGATAGCCTGTGAGTTCTGTAAACACGTGACAGTTAGCACAGCAGGAATTTTGCACAATGGAGTGTCCTTCCATTAATACTCACTATGTCACCAGGCTGGCTTTCCCCCTGTACAACATCTGGATCCTGTTACAGAAATGAGATTGTGATTTTGTGTGGGCTTCAAATGATGACTCCTCACCACTGTTGACTGAATAGTACTTTTGCAGGCTTGACATGATACCTCGTGCCTTCTGGAATCCAGAGAGATTGTCTCCTCATCATCAGCAGCATCATCTGCTGTTGCTGCTGCACTGGTGCCTTCACCCTATCAAATTTAAATAGGATTCATATTGAAGCTAGTAGACAAGACATGCCAGGCCTACAGTTTGCCTTTGACGGAGTACTCACTGGATCAGCATCGTCTGGTGCTTGTGCTGGTGGCTCCAACAGGGACACAGTACTGCCAGAAACTGCAAGGCAATAGGCTAACCAAAGTCAGGCTGTCGAGATGGATTCAATATGAATGTGGTTGTGTCCTATGTAGAGATGGAAGAATGTACGTTGTATGAAGCAGGTGGCATCTTGGGAGGGGCAAATCCTTGTCTCTGTCCCCACAGGGATCCCCTCCAACACGGGCCTGCCTTTATTTAATTCTAAAGCTATGTCCTCTGCTGGGGTGAGGTCAGCTTTTGGTGGCCCACCACCCGTGCCTTGTCGGTGGGTTTTCTTTTTCACTGCTAAAACAGTACAGACAATGTGTGAGCAGGTATCTCCTGCGTACAATATACATTTGTGCATTGTTAAGCATTGTTAAGCCCTTACCATTTTGCAGAATGTTCTTGTACTTGATCTTGACTTGCTGCCATGTCCGCTTTGGTCCGGTCATATTTAATCTACATTTCACACGCAAGAAACTTTAT
Organism: Trinectes maculatus; assembly: GCA_016785345.1. Taxonomy (NCBI): domain Eukaryota; kingdom Metazoa; phylum Chordata; class Actinopteri; order Pleuronectiformes; family Achiridae; genus Trinectes; species Trinectes maculatus. Next base: position 2,592 of record JAFBJQ010001539.1, read on the forward strand.
TTATCTCAAAAGGAAATTGAATTAAGTTAATGAGCAAGCGACCCTGGATCCTTTGAAAGATGCTATATAAATTAAAGTTGTTATGATTATTATTATCTCATCTATTTATCAAAGAGTTATACAGTCTGTTAGACTTACATTTACACAATTTCACTTATATCTGCAGTCCATTTCAATTAAAAATTCAACTGATTCATAATCAGAGTACATCTGCGCTTTATTGTAATTGTGCAATACTTACGCATTCAGGCGGTCAGCAATACTTTGCCAAGCTTTCTCTCTTTGCTTAATCACTGTGGCAGTGTTGCCTTTCTTTTTAATAATGTGCTTCACCTCCTCGTATGCTTCCATTAGGATTTTTGCCTCTGACGGGGAAAAGTAAGCCGCTCTACTTGCCATGGTAAATCAGTGAATCTGTGATCGATGGCGGGGTCTATTTGAGGGAGCCGTGAGGGCGCACTTATCCAGGATTGGTTTCACCTGGCTTGATGAATCCGTGTCTGCTCATCCTGGCTTAGTCTTTGTGCAACCAATTAAGCCTGGATGCTCTTGTTTTGGATTCATTGAGCCAGGCTCACTCACTTATCCAGGATGTCTTGATCCTACTTTTGTGCAACAGGCCCCAGGTCTTGATTGGCCCGCTTAGTCTGACCGTTGGATTGAGGATGGTAGCCAGATGAAAGACTCACCGTAGCCCCCACTGCTTTGCAAAAAGCTCTCCAAACTGCGGAAACAAACTGGGGACCTCTGTCAGAAACAATATCAAAAGGGAGACCGTGAATACGAAAAACATGGGAAGCTGGTAAATTAGTGGTCTCCAGAGCAGAAGGTAATATAATAAGAGGGATAAAATGAGCAGCCTTGGAGAATCTATCAACCACAGTAAGTATGGCGGTGTTACCTTGTGAGGAGGGTAAACCAGTAATAAAATCAACCGAAACGTGGGACCATGGACGGTGAGGGATAGGCAAGGGGTGAAGGGAACCAGCGGGGGCACGGTGAGAAGCCTTGCTCCGAGCGCAGACTGAGCAGGCCAAAACGTAGTCCTTAATATCTCTGCACATGGACGGCCACCAGAAGCGCTGCTTGATGAACATGGTTGTTCTGTGGACCCCCGGATGGCAGGAGAGCTTAGAATCATGCCCCCACTGAAGTACATGTAACCCCATGAAAATTACAGTTGGGTTATTACGTGTATTTTATTGTTGGCTTCATTTTCAATTATTTTTGTTAAGTGTGAGTTCATTAAGAGAGATGTTTTTGACTGTAGTTGCTCGAAGTAATCACAAGGGGGCGCTTCATGTACAGTCAACGGGAGATTGAGGGAGTGTATGCATTGCATGCTGGGAGCAAGACACGCTAGTCAAGCCTGACGCTGGTGCTATACCGATCTGTTAACGAGCGATTATTTACGTTGATGGAAAGAACATTGTTTTACTTTTCATGGACACAAATTGAATACTTTTGCTGAGTTTAGAAAGTTCCAGGACTGCTGGAGGAATTACTGTGTTTTGTTTTCCTTACTGAGGACTCCGGTGAGTTTCTGGTTATATGCTATGTGCTAATATGCTAGCTGATAAGCTTGAATTTCAGTCAGTATGATTGTTAATATACGATGTTGTTATGTTACAAAAACCCAATCGGAGATTGATTGTAGATGTTGCAAAGAGTTTCAGTGAGTTAGTATGCTGAGTTGAATTATAAATGTAATTGTTCGCGCAGCAACCGTAATTTGTACTGCGTCATTTTTGGACGCCATGTTCAAGGTGGATGAGTGTAATTTGTCCGCTGAGGCTTATGATACGTATCAAGGGTTTTCCTTAATTTTATGAACACTGTGTTAAGTTCATTTTGAGATAAACAGATAAAATGATAATTGACACAGAACAGAGATGATAATTTGTGCAACATAGTTAAGTAAAACTGTAATACACATTAGTGACTCACATTAATGGTGACTTGAGGTTTTTTATATCTCATAATACAGTTGTTATAGGTTGCATTTGAATAAGAGAGATACATGAAACATAATTCTGTACAGAAATGTATTGATAACTCTATATTCTGCTATGCAGATTGGGTTTTTTTGCTGGATCTACATCTATTCGGTGTTGATATTGACCAGGGATTCGTTCATTCGAGGCGAGACAGAGTCGAAGGGGATGCGCAATCCTTCATCTTCCTCATCGTTGTGAAGAGTCACACCTGGATCAGATAAGATCTGAACAACATATCGCACACATACACACTACCCGGGTAGCACACATACTAAAAGGACTTTGACGGACATGAATTCAATTTGACTGTGGACCGAACATTGACGAACTTTGGACTTTGATATAAGAACAGCTGTAAGCTGGAAAGGACACTTCATTTGTTTTGTTATTTTCTTTGTTGTTATTCAGGGGATTTTGAATCCAAAGGGATTTCACTTTTTGTTGGGTGTTTAAATAAATATTTGTGTTTATCTTGTACATTAGCCTTCCCTCGCTCCTTGAGTCGAACCACAGTACAGTATATCGAACTGTCTAACTTACTGGGTTATACACTCCAGGTTACACAGAGGTTACATTGTTGTTAATACACTGTAAGGGGAAAACTGACCTTTTCAGTGGTTCAATTTGTTAATGTGATTTATGATCCATACTGTTTTTCACGATTGTACCTGTTGTGTAATAATTGACAGATCGGAAATGCTTGCCTGAGCCTCGTGCAGGAGATCTTGCGAATGCAGGTACAGTTTGTAAATGAGACTAGCCATTATATTATAAACAGGGGACCCCCAAAAATGTGCTTATTGACAGTGCTCACTGGTCTTCCTAGTGTACGCTTTATATGATAAGTTAACCAATGATACGAGAAGAATACTCACCGCCTGACAATGTTGTATTTGGATCACAAAAATCTTGTGTTCATTAAGTATCTTTTCTTAAACAGGGGAAATCTGTACATGTTGTACACCTGCATATTCCCCCAACATGGCTTCGACCAAGCAGCTGCAACCCTTTACAATCGTTGCCTGTAAGTATCCTATGCCATATGTACAAATATAACAGATTTGTATATTTAAATCTGTTTTTTGCGCAGGTGCACACAGAAGAAATGGATGCGATTGTCATTCCTTTTTGGGTTCCTGGGCATTTCATGTTTTGTGTAAGTTCACGTTCGAGGGTTCAAGCGTATATTTGTTGTTCATTGTAACATTGTAACGAACAGTCCTCAACAGGCTCACCGGACGTGTCGTTCCTTTGCAGAGTTTTGCTGTTTTCCAATTCATTACCGTACACTCAGATGGTTATGACAATTATGAACAAAATAATTTGCTTTCATATGTTTTGACTTTGGATGCCACCGTTCACCTAACCCTCCTTTCTGCTCTTTAAAAGCCCCTTCTTAAACTTCTTATGCCTTTTATGACCTTGTAAAAACAACATTTTGGTCTAGGGTGTATAAAAAAATATATATGTTAAACCTCCATCTATTCTCATTTCATTTTGTCATGACACTTCCTTTGACTGAAACCTGAGATTTTACCACCATGAATTTTTTGCATTAATTACTATCATGCTCTCTAAAGAGAAACCCGATTATCTTATCTTCTCCTGCCTGTGTACCTTCACTGGTCAAATTGCATCTACACTTTTTTGCATGTTTGCCTGCTTCACCTTTTTTTTCGCCAGCGACTTTCCTGACTTGCCAATTTAGTTTCGCTTGATGATTGGAAGCCGTGTTTTCCTGACTTGCCAATAATGATTAGCTTGATAATGTCAGCTGCGTTCCATTGACTGCACATACAGAATGCTGTTATATTGAAAACATTGTCAGCTTTTTTTTTTAAATTAACAGTGATTTTGCGAAGCAGCTGGTTCCAGGTCCCTAGATTGAGAAAAACAGGGCAAGACATACAGGTTATTGTCTTTAACATTGTACTATTTCATCACACAAATCATGCTTGGCCTTGCATGTGAGTCGAAATTCATTCGGTAATTTAGTTGCTGTGTAACCACTTGGAAGGCAGCCTGCAGCTGATACTGTCACTGAGATTGCTTGGGGACAGGGATGTGCATAAATGGATAATGTCTTTATGCTTACCAAATAATGTCATAACTTTTTTTCATTCAACTTTACACGCTGATATGACTTGTGTAGTCCCATGGACGCAATAACATCTGTTTTTATTCATATTTATTTTGATATACTGTGACATTTTTATTATCTTGTGTTTCAGGGACTTCCCAGACAGACACATGGCAATGACTGTGGTATTTTTATGATAATGGTAAGCGTATAATCAGAAATGCTTACAATTAGATGACGATGGTATCTATACTATGACCTACATACTGTTTCTCTTGCAGTACACATGGTACCTCATTGTTGGTGCACCTTTTGACTTCACTGTTGTAAGTTGACCAGAATTCCTTCACTTACTAACAGTTACATACTTGTGTTGGTCAATACCTGATAATGTAACATAACTGTGTGGTTCATTAAGGCCACGTTGTAAAATAGAAATACACATGTACCTAATGTTAATCATTGTGTATTGCGGAAATGTTATTTGGCTTTAAGGATGACATGCCAGTCCTGCGGAGATGGTGGTGCGTATTACTGATGGAAAACCTACACCTGGAAGGGTATGATTGGTTTACCCTTTTTTGTTTCTTAGTTTTTTTTTTTGGATGAAGATATCTGTTACAGTGGCCAGCAAGGCAGTGAATGCACTATGTACCATTTACCAACATTCTTTTTACTATGGTAAAAGCGGAACAAACCTAAAATGTACAGGTGACTGGCATTGGCTAGAACTTTTTGCACAGTGACTTCACTGGGTACTCAGCCTCCCCTTCCATTCATTCCATTTGATCTGCATTTTTACCTGTTTTGTTTATAACTGACCTGGACTCACGCACCAGCTTCTCCAAGTTACTCTCCGTCCAAGGCAAAACAAATCTCCTCACCGCAGTGGCTGCTGCGCACGGTTCATGTGGTTTTTGGTTAATGTTGTATTTTAAGATTGTGGCTATTTCCTTATCTATATTGTTGTGTGTGTAGATGTGACTGGGTGTGAATGTGCGTGAGAGTGTTTTATCATTATTATTAAATATTAAACAAGAAACGTAGTAATAAGGAAATAACGTATTTTTTGTATTTGATTTTGACGATTATAATAAATGTTATTTCAATCATGAAATATCCCTTGTCTCTCTTCCCCGCGCAGTCAACTTACCTGTGTGACCTTATCATAACTCTTTGAATTTGGTTCTGATTCCCTTCAGCAGGGTGACGTTGTTTCATTAATAATATTTGTCGGTTCAAATGGCGGGTGCCTTTATTATTTGGGGGTAACTCCTCCAGCGTGCCACGACAACTATAAGGGACATTGACAATGTCCTTTTGGAACAATGCACATACTTCATTATTCTTGTTTTTAGGCAAAGTGGTGAGAGACACATATTACCTTCTGGGCAGTCAGTTATACAAGGGAGCGATAAAGGACTAGCTGAAAGCATCTGTCTCTTCTTACACAGCATAAGGTGCCTGATGGGATGGCATTAAGGGCCACAGAGAATTCCTTAGAGTCACCCGAACGTTATATCTGGATAAGAATTCACTAGAGAGAGAGCAATGATCCCTCCTCCCAAATAATTGACTCACCAGCCAGCTCTAAACCAGGAGTCAAAGAAAAACAACTTGTTTTTATTATTCCAAATAATACATCTGTAGGGTTAGAAGTTATGCTTATACACATGCATCCAGGATCAAACTTCATTCATTCATTTTCTATTGCTTAATCCTTTTCAGGGTCACAGGGGGAGCTGGAGCCGATTCCAGCTGACATCGGGCGAGAGGCAGGGTACACCCTGGACAGGTCGCCAGACTATCGCAGCCAACAAAGAATATATATACAGACAAACAACCATTCACACTCACATTCACACCTATGGACAATTTTGAGTGGCCAATTAACCTGACCCCCATAGTGCATGTTTTTGGGCGGTGGGAGGAAGCAGGAGTATCCGGAGAGAACCCACGCAAACACGGGGAGAACATGCAAACTCCACACAGAAAGATCCCCCGAACCGAGACCTTCTTGGGGACCTTCTTGCTGTGAGGCACGAGCGCTAACCACTGTGTCGCTGTGCTGCCGCTAAGAGAACTTGTATCCACATTATAGTTACACCTTAGAATGAAGTACAGGCTCCCAAGAGAAACGTTGTAGAGGGGGGACGAAATTCCAAATTGAATTAGGATTTTTTATAAAATTTCTAGCCCAAGGGCTGTATACACGGAAACAACAACAAAATCTAATGGAGTGAAATAAATAGTGATTGGGCAGGTATACACGGCCACTGGTAGATATTTAATAGAGCAGTGTTAAATTCAGTTTTATTCCAAGCTAAACAAAAGCTGTAGCATGACGTGTATGGTAATAATTTGCCTTTCATAAAATCGGCCCTCCCCACAATTTGAAAATCGCACATGTGAAAATTGTGATTTCGATTCTCAAACAATAAATTGTGCAGCCCTATCCGGAAACCACTCGACCAATCCTGAGATTGGCCCGATGACGTCAGTTTTCGGGTAGCATGCTTGGAACCACTTGGCTGTGGTTCAGTATATGGTGCTCTGGGCGTGGCCGGGTCGTGGCTGGGGGCATTGGTCGGGGTGGTGGGGACGCCCCACTTTGCGTGGAGCTGCCTTTTAATTTTCATGTTGAGATTTACTCACCAAAATTGGAAGTTAAAGTTTAGTTTTTACTTTATTTTTTTATTTCAAATACTGAACTCCACAAATTAAAAAAAGTATAATTTAACAATTTAAATAAAATAATAACAAATAAAATAGATGAAATACTCTAGTGTGTGTGCATGTAGCAGTGTTGCGCCGGTTGATGCACATTGAGCAGTTGTGAAACTAATAAAGCTAATATAGATGTTTCTAAAATAAGTGGTTGGGTACATTGTTTTAATATTAATATTTGCGGTCCGAGTCACTGTTTGTGCGGAAGTGTGCAGCTTAAAGGGAACATTGATCGAGCACAATCACAGAAGCTTAAACGTAGTTTCGAGGAAATATTGATCCGAGTGTACCTGCACACCACTGGCATGACTGCGCGCCTCTTCTCTCTCTGAATCTGTGGCGCTCTCTCTCTCGCTCTCTCTCTATCAGTGAATCTGTGGCGCTTGGAGTTGAATGTGTGGCGCTGCGCCACACAATCGTCTATCACAGGACAACACACATGTAAATTCCAATTAAGTAAAACATGAATACACTACTTGATATGATAAACACTGTGAAAATTAATGACATGAAATGCGATCAGTGTCACTAATGCCTCATTTTGATCGTGTGATTCTCTACTGAATAATATAAATTTCCTAGCTAAAAATATGATAGACATGCATTGTTATGATGAAAATGTGTTGTTTTCAACGTCCATAGCAACTACCTCAACTATGTCAGAAACAAATGATTATGGCAATTTTCTAAAGAGAACAGAAAACAGTCGTCATAATTCATTAAAGCAAATCTTGTACAAACAAATCGATGGATTTTGACACAAATGGATCAAACACATATTTGTTGCCAGAAATACCAACGCAATTTATTCCAATGGCAAAAACTTCGATGACAGCATCCCTAACAACCACTGTAACTATGTCTTTATACAATGTCCTATAAAGAACCCAGTACTAGACTGTGAAAATAAAATGGCCATTTCGCTCTAGAAATTTAGTCAAAATTGAGATCAGGGGCAAAACTGCACCAGAATATGACATTTTATCTAAATATTCAAAGAATTTACAAACAGACATTAAAGCTGCAGTATGAGAAGAGAGCAGACTTAGTGTGACTAAGTTTCACGTCACTCCACCTCCCTCCCTGTTGCGCTTATGCCCTGCCTCCAAACCCCACCACCCCGCAGCACTGACCGGTAGCCGGCAGCACGAGTGGCGGAAGGGTGCGGATTGCAGCATGTGTGCGTAGTGATTGAGAGATGTCAAACACTCCATGAGACTCTGCTGTGGCTCTGATTGGCAAATATGACACAAAATTACTTTTATAAAAATTACATACTGCAGCTTTAAGCGAAGGATAGTGTGACTTCCAATATAAGCAAATGTTCAGCAAATGTTAATTGGTTTAATTTATTAAAAACAAGCAAACATTGCAGAATGAGGACACATAAACAGCATGAGCACTAATCTCATCATTGTGTCAGGCATAATTAAAGTGAGACTAGACCATCTGACTGGTAGCAAAACTACTATTCTCATTAATTCAACACGAGAGTGACATCATGTTAGATATTTTGCATTGACACTGACTGATCACTGTCTCCAGGAATGACTGAGTAATTATACTATGTATAAATGAACTTCTTCTTGGACAGAAAAGTGCAGAGTGTAAAGTGTGAAAAAGTGCCCTTTTGAAGTTGTAGACCACCAACATGGCACAGTGCTCCATCATGTGTAGTTATGACATCACTCTGTTTTTGTCCACCTCTCCATCTCTTTTAGCCGCCTCTGTAGGACCTTCATCTGCTCTTCCAGATGAGCAGTTTTATCAGTTGCACTAGGGCCCTTTGATGTCCCAACACCAAATAGGACACAGACACACACAAGAACAGCCAATCGGACAGCCATGGTTTCTGTTCCTACACTGTGGTCGTTCAGGATGAGGCCAAAACAGGCCAAGGCCACACCCAATTTCAACAACCAGAGGGCCCGCCTCAGAGTGGATGTGACCAAACTGAAAGCAAGGGAGACAAGCCAATAGCAAAGGAGCGCCACGAGAACCCACTGAGCAACAAAGATCAGCCCCTCTGAATTCACTTTGCTGATGGGGAAGACAACTGGGGAAGACAAAATACAAGATGACAACACTGTGATTATTCTGCAGTTATTCAAAATTAAATGAATTTGTTTATTTCTCTGTTTGGACAGTAACTAGGGTAGGCTAAGTATACATGGGACAAATTTGTATTCACACAGGCATAAGAACATGGTCACATGCATCACAGAGACCACCTCTGAATTAGGAATAGGGCCGATCCGATCTAGTATTGGCATCGGGTTCCAATAATGATAATATTACAGCAAACAGAGCTCTGGTATCGGAACAGTATCGGTATCGGCCAATATCCAAATCCAGGTATCGGATCTGAAGTGAAAAAATGTGAATCGGTGCATCCCTACTCTGAATATGGACTCAGTAATAGGATCACAGAACACATTCAGGACACATTACATTAGGTTCACACCTGAACGGAAGTTAAGTCAAAAAGAAACCCCAAAAATGAGATGCTTATTGAGCTGCAGTAATGGGGATCTAACATTTTATTGTTTAAAGTTAAATCATGTTTTGCTGTTTGTTAACCAATACTTAACTTTAAATGTTTAAATAAATTCAATAAATTCAAATGTTGTTTGTATATCCCATATGAACAAATCACAGTGAGCCTCAGGGCTTAACAGTCTGTACAGGGCATAACATTCTCTGACCTACACAGCAAGGGTGAAGAACTGACCAAAAAAACTTTTATTACAGGGGAAACACTGAAAAATCATGAAAGCCACAACTGTGTTAAAATTGCAGTGCATTACAAAAAGGGGATTCATATTGTATTGCTGTAGTTGTTAATTTACTTGATATATTAGATTGTGGACAGTGCATGGATGTATATCAAACCAAAATATCATATCATTTCTTGCCTTTTCATTATTTGCCTGTTTGTGTGTAGAATATTAACAAATACATTCTGGAAATATGTCAATATCACACAGCAGAGATGCGTACCTTTGATTCCTGCAGCCTGCAGGAAATGTGAGACATGCTGCAGGACCACATTAAGACCAATGGCCAAACCTTCTGCGACAACACCTACAACCTGAGAGAATGCCTGAAAAAGGAGGTGGGTGTTCAAGGATTTAGAAACATAGTTTAAGATGACCAATAACTGTGAAGATGTGTTTCCCTTTACTCTGACTGTAGAAATACAGAGACAAAATAATACAGATACAGTGCCACCATCATGTGCTAATAATACAATGTGGCGGTTGTGAAGTAGTGAAAGTGGAGTGGAAACAGTATTGTGGTCCCACTGACTGACTGACTATCTATCTACACACACACACACACCCACACCCACACACACACACATTTCCTCAAGTACAGTCGCAAAGATGATGATGAAACTGGCTCATGAGGAGTCATGAGAGCCAATTTCATCATCATCTTTGCTACTTACCACTTCTGGAGAGGATAAGTTATTCAGAGTTACCACCCTGAGAAACTGCAAATTAACAACCTCTGATTAGAGACCCACAGAAATGTTTAGCAATTTGAGGACTTAATGTTTTTTTCAAATACCTGGTTACTTATTTCTCTCAATGGATCTGGCAACACTAATCCACAAATTCTGTATCAAGTACTGTACATATAAGTTATCTGCATGTGTGTGTGGACTGTGTATGGAAGCTGGATCCAAGAGATTACAACCGCTGGTCAACCGCTGGTCAAACGTGAGTTTGACCACCCACATGCCACCATGACACTGACGTTCCTTCAAATCAAACATGTACACACTTAGCAGTAAACAGAGGGCGCTGTTAACAGTGTGTTATTAAATCTGCTCCTATAGGAAAACCGGTACTTGTATCTGTATTCCAGTGGTTTATCCTGTCGGTTAACGAACACACATACAAACTCGGAAGCTGACGATATCGTTGCTATCTCTGACCTTATTTAGCGACTGCACCGTATGCTCCCCGGCCAGCTTGCCCAGATAGATCCTCCCTTCCCCGGCCAGGTGAGCCAGCGCTTCCCGGAGATCCTGTATCATCCCGGGACGACCTTCAGACATGGTATCCGCCGAAACAGCCAGACACAGCGCAGCGAGCTTACACAGCCCACTGAGAGACACCGGCTTTGAAGGAGAAAACATGTCAATACAGAGTGTAGATGTGCGGCTTAATAGTCACAGAGTGGAAACTACTAAGTTTTCTAACAGGACGTGTAAAAACTTCTTCTTCTTCTTTAAGTTTTAATGGCGGTTGGTAACCAACTTAAAAGGAGCATTACCGCCACCTACTGGGTTGGAGTGTGGAACAGGTAGATATGGGTACAACAAAACAAAACAAAACAAAACAAAACAAAACAAAACAAAACAAAACAAAACAAAACAAAACAAAACAAAACAAAACAAAACAAAACAAATCAAATCATGTGGGCTAACCCAGTCTCTTTCAGAAATTAGATTATAAAGTTATGAGTATGGTTTGTATTGCCAAAGATGTCAGACAGGTTTAAATTATTGCGTTTGACTATTTTTAGCGACTGAAAGAGGTTATTCCTTTCTCTGTCATACTGAGACAGAGAAAGGAATAACCTTTCTCTGTCTCAGTGATCACAGTTAGCGGTTTGGTGCTCGCCTATTATTTTTAATGTAGCATTAAGTCCTGTGTGACCAATTCTGAGACGGGTTATCATAATTTCCTGTTTTCTGTTCCTGCCTTATGTTCTTCCTTTGCCCACCTGTTTTTGTTTATCATCTGTGATGGAAAATTTTATCTGTAATGTGTTGAGCCATGTAGGAGGGTGACAGGAAAGGCTGGTTCCTGTTAACTTGACTGCTAGACAAGAAGAGAAAGATAAGAACATCCCAAGGACAAACTCCCAGGAGGCGAACATCCCGAGGATAAGACCATGAGGAGATGTCTTGCAGAAGTGTGCAGGGGGCTATAAAAGACTGTTGTGTTCCTTGTTGAATTACTCAGTTCACTGGTGCTCAGCTCACTGGGTTGCTCGGTGTTCTGGGTCTTTCAAATGCTTTATGCCTTTGAAATAAATCATACAAAGATAGAATCGATTCTTTCTGGGTTGTTGAAACAGGTTGTTGAAACAGTTGTCTTTACTCTTTTGATAAATCTATCATTATTAACATTATTGTTCGCATCTTGGACAGAGAGGATAGATGGTTTGAAAGAGGAGTAAAGGAAGCCATCTATGCCAAAATTGAAAAGCCATCTCTAAACAGAGGAGGTGGTCTGCGACACCACCTATCTCCAATTTACAATGCTGTCCTTTCATCGCTTCCCAGGAGTTTCAACAACATAGCCTCTAAGAACAACAGCTGCTCACAAATGGCCTCATGTGACTCCAACGACTGTCGTTATAACACAATAGGACACTAACGAAGTCATAGACTTTTCACCACCCCAACGACCGTCACCCTAACGACTGTCGTTGGATATATGGAGCACTGACGACCCATTGATACCACTGGCCATGTGACCGCCCTCTTAGAGGTTAAATAGTTGGACCTCCACCCAGCTAGTTGGACTAGTCTCAGCCTAGTCAGGGAAGCACGAACTGAGGAAGCCTATGAGAGGTGAAACGTCTTCAAAAAGGCAAAAACCAAAAATCCAGTTGCGTTCGATTTAATCTCCTTGAAGATAACTATGACCTGGATGAATGAGAATATTCACAGACTCTTTTGATAAATAATTTCCATAACACATCCCAGTATTCCTGCCATACTGATTTAAAATGACTCTTTATATATATCTTAGCCTCAGCCTTACTTATAGGGATTAATATATCTATATTGTTATGTTGAAGTGTCTTTTTAGCTAATTTATCCACTTGTTCATTTCCCTCAACACCAACATGTGCAAGTACACACAGAAAGTGAGTTGTTATTCATATCTGGTCTAGTTGGAATAATGCAATATATATTTTATTAATGAGGTCACCCCTGAATGATCTTCCCGACTGTATGCTCTGGAGAACTGAATAGCTATCTGACATGATGACAGTTTTATGTACTTTGTTTTCTTTTATCCATTCTATTGCCAACCAAATTGCTACTAATTCTGTAGTGTATACTGATAATTTACCATTAATTCTCTTCTGAATACTTACATTTTTTGCTGGAATATGTACTGCTGAGCCAGCGTATTCTCTTTTTGTATCTTTTGAACCATCTGTGAATATGAATGTATGACATGAGAAATGTAATTCTAAATAATTCTGCACTATGGTCTTCACTGTTACCGCTTTTGATTTCTTTTTGATTTCAAGATGAATGCTCAGGTCTACTAAAGGTAATGGGAAAGTCCACGGGTTAACAGCAGGTAGTGAAACTGCATGACTGTATTGGAACTGATGTAATCCTACACTCTCTGCTTTAGCATCACCTATCAATCAATCAATCAAATTTTATTTGTATAGCCCATATTCACAAATTGCAATTTGCCTCACAGGGCTTTAACAAAGAGTACAGGGTGTGACGTCCTCTGACCTACACCCTCAAAAAGGGCGAGGAAAAACTGCCAAAAAAAAAACCCTTTTAACAGAGGAAAAA
>JAFBJQ010001541.1:0-32602 GCA_016785345.1 Trinectes maculatus
GTCCATCCCTGGGAGTGGGATCCCTCACATGAGTCTCTCCTGGAGGTTTCGGGGTTTTTTTCCCTCTGTTAAACGGGGGGGGGGGGGTTGGCAGTTTTTCCTCACCCTTGTTAAGGGTGGAGGTCAGAGGTCAGAGGATGTCATACCCTGTACTCTTTGTAAGCCCTATGAGGCAAATTACAATTTGTGAATATGGGCAATACAAATTTGATTGATTCATTAGGCTCTCTTATAGTAGGTGTGTCCCTTTTGGCTCTCTGTGGTTGTTGTATCATCCCTTGTGTTCGTGGATTAATCGTCCATTCTCTCGATAAAAGAGTTTCATATCAAATGTGTTCTCAAATGCCTAGCGACACTCCCGCTGTTCCTCTTCCTAATGATGACGAAGATAAGAATACTTTTTTCTTTGAGTAGGATTCAATCATGATGTCACAATTCAAAGCGTCTTGCATGATTGTGTACTGATTTCCACTGAAAGAATCCATGCTTGTTTATAATGTTGTTCTTTGAAAAGAAATGTGTTTGCAGTGAGTTTCCATTTGTTTTCATCAGTGTAATATATGGCTGGCTAATGTTGTTAGATGTGATTAGTAAATAATCAAAAGGGAGTGAGTAAAACAAGCTTATTTCGAGCTGAAAAAGCTATAATCGCACTTGTTCTGGGGAAGCACGTATGGCATGTGTTTTCACTGTGGCTGCTGGAAATGCACTTAAACTTCATAAGTATACAGGGGGTCCTCGAGTTACGTCGGAGATCCGTTCCTGAGAATGTGTCGTAAGCGAATTTCAACGTAAATCGGACCATACATTCATTGTGCATACATTGTGCATACATTGTGCCACCAGATGTCGCTATAACACCACGCTAAAATAAGAGTTTATTATGGTGAATTGCCTTTTTTGTCCCTCTTGACACACCGTAGGGGTTGAGATCGCGAGTGTAATAAAGAGCATTTTCTTTAGATTTCTGATATCAACTGTGTAGACCCTGTGTTGTGAATAAACCTACGGTATTGCCATGATCCCGAACGCATCTGTGTCCGTGTGCATCTCCTTACGGGCTGCCGCTGCCGCCCCTCCTCCCCCGCCGGCCGGCCGGCCGGCCATTTCACATAAGTAAACACAGCTGTGGAGGTGCCGACAGGCTCTGCAGCACGTCTCTCTGTCTCTCTGCAGCGCTGAGAGACAGATCGAGCGCTCAGCAACTCGTTCTTGTGTGAAGTCTGTACGTATTTACGGGGCAAACCGCTTAATCCGAAACAAGGAAGTTCACGGGAGATGTGTCGTGACTACGAAAACGACGTAATTCGCGACCGACGTAACTCGAGGACCCCCTGTATATGAGAGGACCTATTCTAGTGGTGCAGACACGAAATCTGTGCTTTGTGCACCTTTTCAGCAAGTTACAGCAAAAGTGAGTAAAACAAGCTTATTTCGAGCTGAAAACGCCATAATCGCACTTCTTCTGGGGACTCACTTTTCCATTGTATTTTCAGTTTGGCTGCTGGAAATGCAATCAAACTTCATAATTATATATGAGAGGACCTATTCTAGTGGTGCAGACAAGAAATCTGTGCTTTGTGTGCGTTTCCAGCAAGTTACAGCAAAAATGAGTAAAGCAAGCTTATTTCGAGCTGAAAATGCCATAATCACACTTGTTCTGGGGAAGCACGTTTGGCGTGTATTTTCAGCTGCTGGGAATGCACTCAAACTTCATAATTATATATGAGAGGACCTATTCTACTGGTGCCGACACGAAATGTGTGGTTTGTGAGTGTTTTCAGCAAGTTACAGCAAAAGTGAGTAAAACAAGCTTATTTCGAGCTGAAAACGCCATAATCGCACTTGTTCTGGGGAAGCACGTTTGGCGTGTATTTTGTTTGGCTGCTGGAAATGCACTCAAACTTCATAATAATATATGGCACCAATATGGAAGTATATTGGTGGGATTGAATTTAAATTTTTTAAGCAACTAAATTTTATTCTGAATTTGAAAAACCATCAAATTTATATCACCGATTTTTTTTGCCACTGAATTTTGCCACATTGAATTGTGTAAAACAATTCAATGTCTCAAAAAATTCCATAAAAAATCAGTTTTAAAAAATCCGTCATCTCAAAAAATTCATTGTAAAAAAAATCACCTGCAGAAAATTTGCATGCAAAAAATTCAACTTCAGTGCCATAAGAGAGCAAGAGAGGGCAGGCAAGCCAGGGGGAAGCAATCGAGCCCTGTTTCAATTGATCCAACGTCCAGCCAATAAGGTTACGCTCCCTCGTTCATGTGACACGAACAACTGAACAATGTCGACCAATGGAGGAGATGGAGTGTCGGTAAGTGGGTCTGCTCTCTCTGCCGTTTGTGTTCATAAAATTTTATACTGGAAGTATACAGTCAGGTAGGGAAAGGTTTAATGCAATACTGTACTCAGTTTACCTGAGAACTGCTGTGACTTGTTGTGATGCACATTTAAAATTAACATAAAAAGTGATCTGCAGATGTTGTATACTGTTTCTATGTAACAAGTACTTAAGTTATTAATGTTAGTACTTCTGTAAAACAATTAAAAAAATACCCTGCCTTCGTCATGGATGTTGGAGACTGCAGACTGTATGAAACCATGACGTCTGGTGTTTCTGGAATTTTTTCCATTATTGGTATCAGGGTCCAGGCTAATTAACAGTGTAACCTTATTGGCTGGGTGTTGGATCAGTTGAGACACGGCTCGATTGCTTCCCCTTCACTCGCTTGCCCTCTCTCGCTCTCTTGTGGCACTGAAGTTGAATTTTTTTGCAAGCGAATTTTCTACAGGCTAATTTTTTGCAATTTTTTTACACTGAATTTTTTGAGTCTGCAAATTTTTTAAACTGATTTTTTTGATGTTGAATTTTTAAAAACGGACTTTTTTGAGACATTGAATTTTTTACACTGAATTTATTTTCGCATTAGATGAAAATTCTGTGGCAAAAAAAATCGGTGCTATAAATTTGATGGTTTTTCAAATTCAAAATCAAATTTAGATGCTGAAAAAATTCAGTTGCAAAAATTCAATATGCAATATGCACGAATATGCTTCCATGGGATGATGCCGTGTCACTGGCTTTCCAAGCTTTGTTTTGAGGACAGAAAGCTTTTTACTTCGAATTGGTCAACCGGACAGCCTCTGTCCTAAACCCACAACAAGGTTGATAAAAACTGTGAAAATAAAACTTTTACAGCAAAAAAAATTCAGAAACATTAGAGAGAGTCACAAGTGAGGAATCCCTTCCCCAAGATGGACAGAAGTGCAATTCATGCAGCGTCAACAAAATAATAATATTTAAAAGTGAGAGACAAATAGCACTGATGAAGCACCATCAGGCACAAAGACAAAACTACTTGAAATTGATGGAATGGTGGTATTAAAAGGACAGACCACCTTATGAATTTTGAACAGTTCCATTCAATTTCTATTCATCTCAGAATCAGAACAGAATTGCTGCATTGCAGTAAAAGGGATAGTCACACATGTTTCATAAATGAACACTCTGATAATTATAAATAAAGAGTTTATTCATAAAATAACATGGCTTTGAGGTTATGACTCACCATAAGCAAATAGCCATGCAGCTGGAGGACTTGTCTGCCAACAGGTTTCTGCCCGGGGTGGGAGGGAGTGGCTCATGTCCTACATAGACGTAAAGCACAATACTAAAAGAAGAAAAAGCTAACCCTGCACCATACTAAACATCTTAGCTAACCGTGGCTCTCCCACACTCTTGCACCAAACAGCGAAGGAAGGTAGCAACCTTGCTTTTTGCACACTCTTGTTATTTGTATATTTTCCAGTTTTTTGACACAGTTTTCCATGTGCAATTCCTCTGGAGTTAAACAAGTGATTAAAAGTGTTCCCATGTCATTGCTTGCCACTGTATTAATTACAATTGGACTGTTTTTTCAGGTGCGTGGTGTCACTGCACCTCAGCACTCGTATCACGACGTTTCCTTGATTATTCCGCTGGAATCTGTATAGTACCAGGTTTGGATCTGACCAGAAAATTCCTGCATCTGATGTCAGTTGATGTTTTTAGCACTTCTGGGAGAAGTGCTAAAAATGCAGCCAGATGCTGTATGAATGTAACTATAAACCAATGGATTTGTTGACAGAATAAAAAGAAGACAACTGTATTTCAGTCATAATAGCTTTATTGGATGACAACTAATTGTTGTTGTTTAGGTCTGCAGCTCCTGTCTGTTCTGTCAGAACAGCAGAACATCATATGCCTCCTGTAACAGAGCAGAGACATCAAGCAAAGTATGAATAAAACGTTGAGACAGGGACTGTGTCTCAATTCATGAAATACTCATATGCACACTTACAGCACTTATAGAGTGTGTTGAGTCTGGCAATGTCACTGCGGCTCATCTCTCTGGCATTGCCAAATGACACGTTGGAGTTAGGAATTGGGACCATGGTGGGCTGGTTGTTCTTAGAGAAGGCATACCTACAACAGGACACAACACAGTTACACTGAACCACACATATACAGTATATAATGACAAAAGCAGGGCTGTTGTAAATCATTTCTCACTTGTGGTACTGCATTACTGAGTTGTAATCATATGGAGTGCCCTGGTTCAGTGTGGCAATCTTCCTGAAGTTGTGCTCCATTCCTAAAAAATCAAGTGAATAAAGTTAATCTTTGTTTGTTCTGAAGTTAATTATAGACAAAAATTAATCCAGCTGCGCAGAAGATCCTAACAAGCTGCTCAGTTCCACATGGTATGGTGGACTTAGTCACAGCAAGAGGATTCTCAGTTTGAATCTAGATTCAGCCATGGGCCTTTCTCTGTGGCTACCTGTGAATGTTCTCATCTGGTTGTAGGGGTTGTAGTATGATTTTCTTCAGACGGTGTATCAATTAAATGTGCATTATATACATTTTTATGAAGAATAAACAGACTAGTATCTCACATCTGAACCTAGTCTGCACTTTGGTTTCCCCTCAAATATCAAAATAGGCCAGTTGGGGAAGTGAGTTCATTACCAGACACAACATTTTGCAGCAGGACTTTGATGTGGTTGTCCCTGTCAGAGCGTGTTTGTTCATGGTTGAATCCCAGAGCGTGGAGCAGCTCATGCTGGACAGTACCATGGTAAAGGCACCCAGAACGGGCCAGAGAAACCACCTGCTTCCCACCACTACGACCAATATAAGAGTAGCAGCTGGACAAGATCAGACAAAAGTTGATCAGTGAAGTCTGACAACAACTTCCCATTCAAACTTTTCATTTTTATCATCTTCTCACCCATTCCTGGACTCAATGCTGAGCCAGTCACGGTCACTGCTTCTGCTGGGCCTGAAGCGAATGCAGGAGAATGAGGCGAAGGACTCCAGTCCACGGGTGATGATGGACTTCTCACGGGATGCTGGCAGAATTGATATCATACTTTTTCAACATATATGTGTGTGTGTGCATGTGTGTGTGTGTGTGTGTGTAAAAAGTGAGCGGGAATCCACAGTTTGCAAAGGTAATTTGTGGTTTAATTGTGACTGTGATCGTGAATGTTTGATTTTTTGCTCTGTGTGTATCCACACACAAAGCATATTTGGCCTCCCAGGCCTTAATCAGTTACTCACAGAAGTGACTGGCGATGTAATAAGGAACATAGACCTTCCCATCAGTCCACTTGCCCCACATACAGCCTCGACTGGTGCAGGGATCAGCATTTTTCTCAGTCTCACTGCCAATAGCAATGTCTCCTCCAATCAGGATGGGATCATTTTCAGAGCGGACTAAAACACAACATACACCATTATAAACCTACTGAAATGCTAATTCAGACAATGAGAAGAACAAGAAAGCCAGTTGAATCATTATCAATCTGGCTGCAGCAGCTCACACTCACTAAGATTACTGTTGGCTCTTTCCAGAAGTTCAGAGACAGAGAGTTCCCCTGCATCCTCTGCAACTTCCTCTGCACCGTGACATAAATAACACAAATTCACTTTCACTAAGATTACTGTTGGCTCTTTCCAGAAGTTCAGAGACAGAGAGTTCCCCTGCATCCTCTGCAACTTCTTCTGCACCGTGACATAAATAACACAAATTCACTTTGCAAAAACATACAGTCTTAATAGTGAGCATGTAAATACAATAGGTCTGATTGCACATACCTGCCTGAAAGTAGGTGAGAAGAACACACATGTAAGAAGCAAACATGCAAGTTAGTAGAAACTCAACAGAAGTTAACAGACTCTCTAACCAATAGAGACCATATCCAGATATCCAGATAATATCCAGAGCAACCAAATACTTTGTCTTAAATAAACATGTTCACATTAAAAAAATATCCAAGTTAGAAAGGCAGGAGGTCAAGCGATACACCTTGAGTGTATTAGAACTTCAATTATTGTACAGGTTAATGAAAACAAATATACTTGTCAATATATAATGGTCCTACCACATTGTCTGCCCAACAGCAGGCAGACAGAAGCAGGACAGCCAGAGCTGAGAACCTGAAAACAGACATGCGAGCCATCCCAGCAAACCTGCAGGAAAACTAAATTCAATTACAGCTTCTCCTTAGAGGAACAGTACAGTGTTTGAAATAAAACTACAGCCATATCTTCAAACTGTAAAACATAATTCACATCTATGCTTAGATTCTCCTGCAGATACTTGCAGCTGAACTCACCTGTGATCCCCTGTGTGGACCTTTTAGCTTTGGCTTCAGGTTTTTATAGGTTTTCAGTCATGCCAGTTAGCCTAAATATGGATTATCACAGTCATGCAAAACCTAAAGAATCAGCTCAAAGGCTTTCGAAAATAGACACCCCCTAAACATTTATGGGTGGGAAAAAGGACATTTGTCAATGTTTCCATCAGACTGTACAAAACAGGGAGATAAGCCTCAACTTAGGAAACGTCCCCAGCCAATTCTGCAAGCTGATATGGACAACATTTTGAGTGTGAGTAATCATTTGGAGATCATCATTCTGGAGACAGTTATAAATTGAATGAAATTATACACAGACACACACACACACACACACACACACACACACACACACACACACACACACACACACACACACACACACACACACACACATATGTATGTATATATCAGTGGGTTTGGTGAATCAAACAATTATTTATGATTTTGAACTGCTGGGTTGTAAGGACTTTTGCAGCAAGTCTTCTCCAGCAACTTATATTTTTGCCACCCATCTATGTATTGTCTACGTAACAATGAGACGCAATGTTGTGGCATTGATTGATTTGGCAGTGGGAACATGTACTGTACATGGCAAATAGTAAGGTACCTATTTTTTCACAGACAGTTGTGTTGAGTTCTTGCCCTATCTGGGTAACGTCTTGTGGGATACATTTTATTTACTTTTATTTTATTTATTACTCACTTGTTTTAAGGTCATTAGTAATCCCTTAACGGCGACGTTTTTGCGTCATACATAAAATTAAAAATTGGGCTAACACCAGTTTTTCCAAAAAGTATGACTATGGGTATTCTTCCTATCTTCTAAAACAGCTGAATAAAATAGTTGTCTAATATTCTTGACTACAATAACTTGTGGGGTACTGTATACCTCTCCTGGGAAGCCTGGGGTAAAACCACATTTAAAAGAACTGCTTTATGATCTGACAAACACTCTTAAGGCTACATCGTTGTCAGAGTTGAGGCCACAATGGAATGAACAAGATCAAAAATATATTTCTTTTGGTTTAGTGGATTCATGTAGCGCCTAAGTGTCCCTAGGTGTTCATACTTGAAGTAAAGTGAAAGAATGAAGGCTTATGAAGGAGCTCATCAAACTGCCATAAACTTCCATAAAATCAACTTAACAGCTCTGATGTTATCCTGTATTGTGTAATACTTCACAGGATATATTTGTGCTTTTGTGCTGCCTTTATGCTTTGAATGCAAACAACTTGTTTTTGCAGGTGTGTTGGTGCATGTGGGAATACCTTGTCTGCTGAATCTGGTATTTAGAGCAAGGCCACAAAATGGCTTATCTACTACTTTTGATCACATGTTTCTGTTTATTCAGTAGCTACACTCTCAGACTCTGTTCATGAAGGCCAGTTATGTAAAATTATAAAAAATAGTTGCTCCGCTGTTTCATGTTTAGCTCAAATGTAAAGTAAGTTTATTTATTTATTTGTTTATTTAAAAATTGAGTGAAAGTCTTTGTTGAGACAAATGCAGTACAGCAGTCACTTTTACCTTCACACATTAAAACTTGTACAAACAGCATACAGAAAGAGACAGATGGGTGAAGATATGTACATTTAGAAGAAGAAGAAAGAAGAAACATACTTTATTAATCCAGAATGGGAAATTAGATTACTGCATTCAACATACATCTCACATGCATTTTTTTGTCAGGTCACAACAACAATTAGTAAATAGATTAGCATGCAGAGCAGCAGGCCGCCACCCGAAGGAAGCGCCAATACAGGGTATAGACCGGAAGCCTCACATTCCCAAGCTTGATGGTAGCTCAGGTCTGGGATGGTAGCGCATCACCCAGTCTTCGGCAGGGCTGGGATTCGAACCGGTGACCTCCGGGTCCAAAGCCTCTTGGTCCCAAGCCCGATTCGATGACCGCTCCGCCACCACCTCCCCAAAAATTTGCCTCTTTAATCATTTTTAACATTTTAGCTTAAGTTAGCAGTTTTCATGCAAACGTAAATATTTGATAACAGCCTTGGAGAGGTCCTAATTTTCCATTTCTCTTTGGGATGGCACAAAAGATAATTGAAATATGCAAATAAAGCATTTTCATCAAGCACAAGATTGACTTCAATTTTGCTTACACATAAAAAGCTGCATCAAGCTTCCTGTTGTCTTAATAAGCCCCTGTTGAAAAAATGAGATTTAACTTAAATGTCTACAATAGCCAAGTCAGTTCAGTTATTTCAATGCCTCTAATGCTTTCTATGCATCTGTATATCTATTTATATCTATATTTATTATATTCATTTTATAAAATTATAGTATTTAACAAAACTGACTTAAAAATAAAGCAATCTTGTATTGCTACTTGACCTACCTGGTGTTATAGAATCTAGTTATGCGTCTAGTGTTTTTTTTTTTTTTTAACATGTCCTGTTTGGCAGCTTAGGCACGCAGTGTGACAGTTTCTGGGTTCCTTGTTGTGCTTCAGCAGATTTGTTCTGCAAAGGAAAGGTGTGGTTCACTCTTCCTGTTGCATTTTGCAACAGGAAGAGTGATGTCCGCTCCCCCATTAACCCCCCATCCAGTATGGTTGCGTGTGATAGTGTCTATGTGGATATGTTTTCTTGTGTGATGTGTATGTCTATGGCGCACTTTAAAATTGGGGAGAACAGTCTGGGTGCGAGCACACCACCGATTGCGGACGGTGGTCTACTTGCTCCCCTGCACCCCCAAGCCCTCAGTGTCTTAGTGCGATTAAAATTGAGGGGCTGACACCGGAGCAGTGTGAAGGGCCAGGCCACAAGCGTGTAGCCCCACCCCCCACCCCTAGTTTCGCCCCACAAGGCGCTCGTGTCATATAAGGTGGTGTATGATGAGATGAGGGGGTAGTGAAGAGGGGCGCGGTACGTCCCCCCCAGAGGCAGGCGGGGGACAGCTTCCAGACTGACCCCCCAGCCCCCTTTTTTCTGGCCCCCCAAGACCCCGCCGGGCCACACTCTCCGCAGAGGTGAGAGAGGGGACCAAACGTATGCAAATTTCTAAAGATTTACTGGCACTGGCTTTGGGTCAGCTTTGGAGGCAGGTGAATCTGCAATACATTCAAAAAGACAGCAACATCTGTAAATTCTGCTTGATTTCTCAGTGACAATGCTACCATGTACATGAACATACATGTTTTGATCTGCTCAAGAAGGTAGGTCACTCAGACAACCTATGCTATAGACTGATATTGCAACAAGTGTGTTGCTATTAACTGATCGATATATTAATTGACTATATCTAATAAAAACAGTTAATTCAGTTAATTAATGTGAAAACATAAATAAAAGCGTATTTATTTAGACAGTTTGTTTATTTGAGTATGGTTCATTGCACTGCCTTCAGATGGCCATAATCTATTAATGCAGACTTCAAAATATGACTGTATGAGCAAATGTAGTGTAAAAAATCCCTACCTTAATCTTACATTTTATAAAATCTTACATTTACATAGATTGTTGACTATTAACTGTCAGATTTGAATAAATCAGAGTGAACAGTAGGCCAAATATACACAAACAGACACACACACACACACACACACACACAGACACACGGCTCAGGGTGCCGAGAACACACACACGTGGCTCAAGGTCACAGCTGATAGAACAACCAGAGCTCTACACATTCCTTATCAAGTATATGTAGTATAAGATCCCTAACTTGGTTTTACATTTTTTATATTTCTTTTATTTCTCTTATCTTACACAGTTTGATAAAATAGAGAATAATGTTTTAGCGTTTAAAGCTTGTGTACATGAGAGACCATGTGAAAAGTAGACCAAGGGGTTATAGGAGGGCAAACACCTGGATTTGTGACTATCCCTGTGAGTTTGTGGCAATTCCCGAATTCTTGACAATCCCCAAAATTTCCTGACAATGCCGGACACCCTGGCCGAAGATTGGCTGATTACCCCACGTGCCACCGTGGGTGGGGGATCTCAACAGTATATAAAGGGGTGTTTGAGAAGCAAAAATCAGTTGGTTCCGGAACAACTTAGAGCTTATTGTGCTTTTACACTGTAATTGTCAATAAACTCTTATGGTACTTTGATTCAGAGAGCATCCAGTGATTTTTTGATTGTTCATTTTTGAGTCTAAACACATTTCTTGAAGACTTGATAGAGGATTGGACTACGAAGGGCTGGACAAATTACAAGGCCATCTGGCCCAGCCGTGTTAACGGATCCCTGCCACTTCACAAAACAAATATTATTATCTAGCTAAAGTTTGTTAACTTCTGCAGAAAGTAAAATAAACCTGTGCTGAAGTTCTGCTGTCATGTTTTTTAAATTCTGTCATTTGCATAGTCATATGTACAATGCGTTTCTGCTCATATTTACTGTGAAGACATAGCAGATACAAATTTCACTCTTGCAAAACAAAGTTGATCTGAAGCCAATGCATTCAAATTTAATATCTTTCCATGTATTAGTGCTGACGATATAAGGAAAGATTATCGCCTAATTTGTCCAACTTTGACTGTTCCAACCTTGTATCAGCTGTGCACAATAAGAATGAAGACTAAGGCTTTCATCTCTTTGATTGGACATGCTTCAGTAAATATATTACTTTTGACAGAAGGCGAAAGAAACAACAGCCTCCAGTTAACATTTGGGTACGTTCAGAGTTTGAAGAGACACAGAGGGAAGGGAAATTTTATCTTCCATAGTGCATGACAGAGTTGTAGTCATAGGGAGTGCCAAGATTCCTTATTTCGATTCTCCTAAAATTATATTCCATTCCTGCAGGGTATCACACGGGCCAATCAAATGATAGTTTTTCATCAGTCATATGACTGAGGAGTGAAGAAATGCTTTTGTATATTCTGTATATATATATATATATATATATATATATCGTCTGTATAGTCTGAGTGATATATAAATAAGAATTAGTTGAATTAACACAATTCTTCTTTTGACACAATATATATATATATACTGTATCGCCTATCTGGTGCTTGGAGATGCGTACGTAATAGAGCTTGTCAAAAAGTAGAATGGGGTACTGCTTATCTGTGTCCACTATATTACAGTTTTTTACAACCGCTATGACCCGTTGTTCAATACTTTTAACGCTTTTTCAAAACTCTTCACACAGTTACCGCTACATCAGCCTGTGTGTGCGATACAATTAACACAATTCTTCTTCTTTTGACACAAAATACACACATTTTACACGTTTAAAATTCGTTTTAACTAGTTTTGCTCACAAGCTCAATCAAGACCAAAACAGTAAATGTTAACTGGTGAATTTTCAATTGCTTTCACACAGTTTGTTAAAACAGAAAAGCTCATGTTCAGAACTAATAGACGGAAGATTACACTGATCAAAGCTGATTCCTGTCTCACCCAGCTCAGGTACTGGGCTTTTTTTCAATCACATCACCTATATTTATAGGCAGATCTTGTGAGGGAAAAGAACAAAAGATAAGACAAGCCTGGAGGTGGAAAGTATTAAGAAATGAACCAAACCAATGGGGGAAAAAACTGTAATATGTACTAACCAACGATAACTGACCAAACCCTGCAGGACAGTTTTGCTTAGTCATTTGCCAGGCTGTTTTGCATTGACATCCAGTGGGCTGGATTAGGGTGGATTCTAAAATCCACATGTGATTGGCCATGCAGTGGGAGGCGGGTCTGTCCAAAGATAAACATCTGGAAGCACTTACTGCTGCTCTTTAGTCACTCAGTAACTTAGTGAGTTGGAATAGAGAACCACAGTCAGAAAGACGAAAGACAATGTCCTTTATTACTGTTGATCCAGCTTCAGATTTCTCCTTCCACAACCTCCCCTATGGAATATTCTCCACAACTGATAATGTAAGTGTCGCCTGCTTTTGTTCTGCCGAGCATGTTCAACAAATCTTTGTATTGACAGTGCTGTAGGAATGGTATCACTTACTTCACACACACACACACACACACACACACACACACACACACACACACACACACACACACACACACACAATGATTATTAAAGGGAGGGCACTTTTGCACAGCTGCAAATGCAAAGATACTGTTTTGAGAAGAGTCAAGTATTTAAGTAGAATAGTAGATATTTTTTTTTTTTTATCATTATATCCCTAGCCCAGACATCGTATTGGTGTTGCCATTGGAGACCAGATACTAGACCTCAGTGTGATAAAGTCTTTGTTTCAAGGACCTGGGCTGTCTAAACATCAGGATGTCTTTGACCAGGTAAGTTTATTCACTAAGAGTAAGATATGAACTCACTTTAGTCTTGCATGAATCAGAAGTATTGTGCAACAGCATAAACTTCAATATAATTTTAATAGCCCTCTTGTCAAATTTTAAATGTAAGTCCACTTGGTTTCATGGCTTCAAGATTTCTGCATTTGTAACTTCAGCTGTGACTTAAGTTTAGACGCTCTGGGATGAGGGATATATCATAGTATGCAACAAGAGCACGTAGGGCAGTTTGAATAATGGCTAGATTCAAAATCTGGTACAAAAATCATTAGATCTGATTGAAGAGATCCTCAGATCCTGTTCTTGAGAACAAGTTCCAATACCACAATTTCACCAGAAAAGCCGGTGTACATGCATAATAACAAAATAAACCAATCATAATACAAAACTACCAGTACTTTTGTATTTTTATTTAGATATTGGATTATTGTAATGAGTGCATACATGTTTCAGCATTATTTTAATTTTGTATAGGCATCTTATTTAGCGTGGGCTAAATTACACCTATTTATATGACTGGATAATTGTATGTATTTTTTTATTTTATGCAAAAGAGTGTGTCATAGTTGCACAAACGTACACAATTACAAAATTACACAAACGTGTCTAATAAAGGTTTTACTGTGTTTCATAGTTACACAAATGTAACTAAGACAGGGTACATCCTAGATATGTCACCAGCCAATCACGGGACAACATACAGAGACAAACAACCATTCACACGCACACTTACACCTATACCTATAGGCAATTTAAAGTGCCCAATTAACCTTATCCCCACTGTGCATGTTTTTGACCTGTGGGAGGAAGCTGGAATAAATCCACACAGACACAGGGAGAGGAGACTACACACAGAAAGACACCTGGCTCAACCAGAAATGTTATTTTTGTGAGACACACATGCTAACCATTGAACCACTCTGCTGCCTGTGAGTAGTAGTTTATATATTTATTATTTTCGTTGTGTGCATCTCCCTGCAAGCCCACACTGAATGCTTTCATGGCTCTTGGTTATGAGGCCTGGAGGGAGGCCAGGAGGACGTTGCAGGTGCTGCTGTCAGCCAATGAGAGCACACTGAGAGATGACATCAGCCTTCGGAGCAGGTAAGTCCACTGTAGGCTTAGTTTATGTACTTTAGTTGGATAACTATTCCAAACATTACATTTCTTGACTGTCTGACATGATTATTGTGGTAGATATAGAATTTTACCGATCTATATTCATGTCTCTTTTGCTATTAATTTCCTGTCACTGGTTGCCTCTGGCACACAACAAATATTTCTGACATTAATTCAGTGGTCATGCCTCTGTTCTGGAAAACTATTTTACAGTGAAAATCCAACCTGATGTTTTAAATCACCAAAAGGCTTTCAGTCATGCTGACCTCAGGTCTTTCTTAGAATACCTCATTTCATCTTTGCTGTTGTGCCCTCGTCTCTGCAGAGCATTTGTCCATCAGAGTGCAGCTACCATGCACCTTCCTGCAGACATTGGTGAGGCTTCTCCAGTCTTCTCAGCGTTTAAATGTCCATTATTTGAGCCTGAACTCAGATAGCAGAGATAACTGAACATTGTCAAGTTAATAAAAACATGGGGACAAAGAAAAGGTTGGTGACTTTGTTTGTCCTGAGGTTTACTGATCTGGCTGCAGGGTAACATTATGACTTTTTTCTCATAAATTTACGACTTTTCTCATAAATTTGGCAGTGACTACATACTAAAGTATGGCATAGCATATACTCATGTGGTACAAATGATTTATCATGTAATTTCTCATTCTTTTGCTTGGATCACATTATAAAGATGGGCACAATCAAAGCTTCTCAGTATTGCTCCTTTGCTAAATAGCTAAGGGGTGACGACTTGCACAGTGATGTGGATTTGAGACACAGAGGGGCGCTGCTTAACCACATATTCTGTTTCTGTTTCCTCTGACTTGGCTGGTGCTGATAGTGTGTTTGGTTTTCAGTCTTTTTCTCTCTCTGTTCTTCACAGGTGATTATACTGACTTCTACTCGTCCAGAGAGCACGCCACCAACGTTGGCACCATGTTCCGGGGAAAGGAAAATGCCCTAATGCCAAACTGGTATACAACTGTTCAAATGAGCTGTTATAACAGAGTAAACAAGAAGCTTACCAAGAGGCCTTGCTGTGTTCCCATTGCTGGAAGAGATGGCCTGTAACAAAATGGTCAAGGCTTTGTGCCAACACTGTTATGTGGAGGTACATTATAATGTTTCTCTAATTGATTTGAGACTCAGAGTGTCAGTGTGGATTAAACGCTGCAGCAGGGCTGTGGGAACACAGCACACACAGCCTTCATTTATTCCAAGCCCCTGGTGGCAGGAATGTTAATGTGGCTGGGCCATCACCTCTGTCTCCTTCTGTATCTGACATACTGGCTGTGGTTGAGCAGGTGATGGGCAGGATTTTCTTCTGGGCTTTTTCATATATGTAACACTGCTGCTCCTTAAGTTAAAATGATACATCTTAATATTATTTTGAGAAAAGATCAAATTGAGATAGATAGATAGATAGATAGATAGATAGATAGATAGATAGATAGACAGACAGATAGACAGACAGATTGATTCTGACTGACATTCATTTCTTTATTGTGGTCTTTGTTGTGGTGTGCAGGCTCAGACTTCCAGTGGGTTATCATGGCAGGGCATCGTCTGTGGTTATTTCTGGGACCCACCTCTGCCGCCCCTCAGGCCAAATGAGACCTGACCAGAGTAAGATGTTTGGTGATGGCATGAAACAGCTATGATGACAATTAAAATAATAATAATGTACTTAATGACAGTGTGAAATCTGCAGCTGTGTATCAGTTGTCTATCTCTGTTCCCTGAGTTTTAAGGCCTTCATTTCAGTTTTGTGTTGTAAGCATGTGTTGTATAGTTCTTCATGACTGTGTGTGTGTGTGTGTGTTCTCATGTTAAAGCAAAGCAAAGCTGGAGCCAGGTAGTTCTCCAGTAGTTTTACTTTAGCATGATACTGTGTGATAGATGAACAGTTCACCTTGTGTTAGTCATTTGTTCCTAATGTGAAAAGGTTTAAGCAGATATGAATACAAAGTCAACAAATGACGATAACTATGTATTTGCCTTTTTCCTTTCTGTTAGCAAAGCCTCCAGTGTTTGGGCCATCAACGCAGCTGGACTTTGAGCTGGAGATGGTGAGTATATTGTTTATTTTACATTGGCGCTTACATTTATTTTGTAATGTTAAATTAAATATTGAAATACCTGCTTGAAAAAGGCCTGAGTTCTTCTTCTCAGTTGTGCCTTGTTAGACTGATAAACTCTACACAGTAGCATATGTGTCATTGCTGTAATATTTGTAACTGCTTCTCTTTGTGGATCAGGCCTTCTTTGTTGGAGCAGGGAATCAGCTTGGGGAGCCCATTCCCATCCAGAAGGCCCATGAACACATATTTGGCATGGTACTGATGAATGACTGGAGTGGTAAGAGTCTCTACACAACACCAACATAATTATGTCAGTTGTCATAATGATGAATAGTTTCTATACATCAGCAGTAAGAAAGTTGACTTTAGCTTGATTATTCGATATTAAACCAGATTTGTATTTGTGGACTGATATTTGTAGCAGGGAGCTGATCGTGAATCACTGCCCAGTCACTAGTGAGCAGTGACATTTCACTTCAGGCACACATTAAGTCCCTTAATTTACTTTGGCATTATAAATGTTGGTGAAGTCACCACATATTAAGGTAGATGGAAATGGTTTCAGATAAAGTGGCAGAGAAAGTCCTCATCCAAACATGACTGTTTTCATGCTGTATGTTTTATTGATTTGGTTGGAAGTCTCCCTGATGGCGATGTGTTTGTGCTGTCGTGTCTGACTGTCTCTCTGTAATCGTTCTTTTTTACTCGTGTGTACACTGTGATACTGCAACCTGCCAAACACTTTCCTCAGGCTCTGGTATCAGGTGTCAGTTAAAGCCAGCATTTTAATGACATTATTAACATTATATCAGTAAAGTGTAAAAGCTGTCCCATCTGATGTCTCCTGTCTTGGAGGCTTTAACCTTCAGCTCCTTTGTCACTTCATGTATTTAACATGAGACGGATTGTTCACTCACAAATCAGGGTCATAGCTGTAGTCTGTTTAAACAGTGCTCTTTGTTCTCCATTAATGTCTAACTTGACTGATCAGAACATGCACATGCAAATCATAAGACCTGTATAATACAGTATATCCGCCAGCGTTTCTGATAAACAAGAAACTGTATTTAATATGTAGAATACAGTATAACATTTCTGATGCATTGCATTTGTTCTGCACTATTACATAATGTTTTTTGGATTATTTATGGATGTAGATTACTCCTATCTTTATTGTCATATTTCAAAGGTTCACATGGGTTTTATTGATCAATACTTAATCACATATAGCATGGGAACCACAGGAACACCTGTGTATGCTTGTGGGGGGGGGGGGGGGGGGGGGGGGGGGGGGTGTAACAGACAAGTCACGTCATTACAGTAGCCTTACTCATTCTCTAGATTTCTTATTTGGCCCTGGGGCCTGTCACAAACCTCTAGTCCTTAATAATTCATCATCTGTGTGTGTGTGTGTGTGTGTGTGTGTGGAGCACACATGTATGTATGCATGTATGAAGTAGGATGTGGGCTGATACTAGAAAATGTCTTGCTACGTTGAAGAGCAGCAGTGGCTCAGAGCCAGTAGATACAGCAGCCAAATCAGAGGCAGCTAGAGGACTGTTAGTTTTACACTCACTGAATAAAATTAAATGAAATGGAATAATGTCTTAAAAGACAAAATTACTGTTATAACATAGCAGAAAAGCAATACATATCCACTTATTAATTGTTAAATAATAAGTATGTATCATGTAAAATTCTCAACTCACTGCGTAGACAAAATCAGGACAAATATTTATTCAACAGCAAATCCCTTATTTTTCCCCATTCACTACATTGAAAATAAAAAAAGAATTTATCAAATTAAATATTAATATGAACTGATTTGTGAAGTACTAGCCTGGCTAGGTGTGAGTTAAGAGTGTGCAGTGAGGAGCATATGAACACAAGTGGAGCTGCAGCTACCGATTATTTTTACATTTTTGATTTATAGAGTATTTTCTTCCATTTGATTTGATTAAACAATTATTTAAATGGCTGAAACTAGTAAAAATGTGAAAAAGACAAACAACTTGTCCTTTACTCCAGAACTGTCAGGCCGATATATAAACAGGACCCAGGAGCAGAGACTCGTTTCACAGTCTTTATTCAATACAATCTCTTTTTCCAGAGTGACAAATGTAGAGCTATGAAACTTGACTAAACGCTCTTTTAACCTAAAGCTACTATAGTAGTACAAAACACAACAGCTACAAAAAATGCTCCAAAAGGGAGGAAAAACTAACAGACTAAGGCAAAACAAAGGCTATGACAAGAAAACATAAACTATCAAAATTACAAACAAAATCACTCTTAAAGAGATATATCGACTTACGTACTGCGATGGCAAAGACTATGGCTTGGAAACAGATTGCTCGTGATATCAGGTCCATGGACAAAGACACACTGGCACAAGACAAATGGAAACACAGACTATTTAACACTGAAGGTAAGAGGACAGGTGGAAACAATCAAGGCTGTGATGACAATCAGAACAACGGGAAACACCTGAAGGGAAGTGGGAAGTGACCTAACGTGAGGAGAGTAGGGTTTCACAATAAAACAGGAACACAGACAAGACATGACAAGAACCAGCTGAAACAACGACCACAAAAAATACGAAAGTAAAAAGATGTATAAAAACAACAATAATGACAATATAAAAGTATTAATGAAGCTAGAGTATTGCCGCAAGCGGAAATGTACGGGCCCGAGCCCCTCCTGTTCCGCCACCTATGACATTTTGCCACCCAAGAATACAGTGACGTGGAGTATGTTCATGAAATGACACCGTTGAGTTCACATACAACTAACCTGAATTAATCCGATGAACAAAAGGCATTGTGAATTTCTGGCACATTTCCTGTTTATCTGGTGACATTTTACATTCATCATATCATTATGAAGGAGAAATGTACCAAAATTTATCTTCAAAACCCTATTTTTTCCTTGACCATTGGTGGCACTATACAAGATGGGCATATTGGGTGTCACTGTCAGTGCTTGGGCCCTAATTATAAATCCTCCTAATAACAATAGGGCTTTCGCACCTTTCGGTGTGAAAGACCGTCCTGACCCTGCACTGTTGCAGCCGCTACATACAGTACGTTCTGAGCTTTAATTCATTAAATATAACATATTAGCATTAGCTTTAATAGTAGTACAGTGAACCCTCGTTTATCGCGGGGGTTACGTTCCAAAAAGAACCCGTGATAGGCGAAATCCACGAAGTAGTCAGCTTTATTTTTTACAATTATTATACAGTACTATAGAACAAAACCAAAGATCAAGACCTGTTTTCAGGCCCAACCATTTGTTTAAGAAATAAAAATAGAAGCGTTTTCTAACAAATAACTATGATAGTTTTTAGAAATACTGTAAAATAATCATTTTAATAATCAACCTACACGGTTGGACACATTGTGACTGACGCGTATTTCACAGTTCCTCTGACTGTGCCTCTTCGTGCTGACTCCGCTCCGCTGTAGCGTCTTTTTCTACTGAAGGCCGTGGTGCAGGTGTCTTTGTCGGTGCAGAACGTTTCGTCGACATTGTGGGTTTTGTCGTGGAGAAAATATGCAAACATGTAAATTTGCCAAGTCGAACGCATTCTGTACTGGACGGAGAAGAGGCACGGAGGAGACTGATTGACACTGGCCTACAGTCCCTTAGCCAATCAGGACACAGAGCACAATGCATGTGCATACACTGTAAAAAAAAAAGCATAACAAACTGCACTAAAAAAAATCTGTGAAACAGCGAAGCCACAAAAGGTGAACTGCGTTATAGCGAGGGTTCACTGTATTTGCCTTGTGTGGGCTCTGCTCTCAGCAGTAATACAGACCTGCTGTTTCCACTACAAACGCTGCATCACTGAAGTCGTGCTCTCGTGATAAATGAGCTCTGTACCACACTGGATGCACTAGACTCTATTTTTTTCTTCTCTTTTTAAAGTGTCTGCACACTTTAGACAGTTTCTGACTTTTGTCCTCGTCTCCTCTGAGCACCGCTACATGTTGTTTGTGGTGATCCTGACGTCATGGGTGTCATAATAAGTGTCCGTTTGAAACACAAGAGCGAAAATTTTGAATTTCAAATTTTATTTCAAAACAATGTTTAGCGACAGTGAAATCAAAGAAAGGAAGCTTCGATTCAAGAAAATGTAATCTGATCATTTTTATAATCATTTCGAGTCAATCGATGAATTATTTCCGTTCTAAACGCAAGTTTCTTTTTGTGGTTTCTAACATACGGCCTACAGCAGAAACTACACTTGAAAGAGTGTGATAGGGAGTACGACAGTAGCATTCCTATGACGGATACACTGCACAGACTGTTCAGCCATTACACTCAGACAGAGGGTATTTTTTTAATACAAATTGTACATTTATATTCAAATGAAAATTTGTGGACAGTTATTTCCTAAATAAATGAATAAACAGTTACATCATCATTATGCATTGTTGAATACACTACGTCCCAATGGTGGGCTGTACTTGTAACCCTGACTGGTTCACGCTGTTAAATTTAATTTAATTATACAAGTAACTGTGGCATTTATATCTTTTAATATCCTCCAAACAATGATGTAAAGGGCTGAGTGTCAGCTAAAGCTGACAACATCACTCCCAGTCACCAGTGAGGAGCATCACAGCTACTGATTCAGTACAGTTCATTCAGATTGACCTGATGATCACTGATTTATCCATCATGTACTGGACAGCTGTGCAATAAAACACAACACAAAACACAGCCTAAAACATTTTCAAATGTTATTAACCATGATACAGAGGTTCTCAGACAAAGCCTTTGTTTACTTGAGCAAAGACAATGATTTGATATACAGTAATTTAACACACCACACATCTGTCCCAAGGTATCAGTACACAATTTCCCAAAACAATTTCTTTTACACAGATCTGCGGAGCCCGTCTGGTGACATGGGCGGAAAAAAATACACGGAATATATGGAATAGGATCTCATTCCCACGATTTATTAATTCATGGCCACGGAATTTTTATTATTCCCACCCACCGGTCGCGCACATTTAGACAGTCTATATGGCCTCCTATTGATAACTGGTCTTATAATCAATATTAAAACCAGTGCTATTATTTATTTTACTTCCATTCACTGAACCTCCCCTGAATTTTTTTAAAACTACTGTCTCTCTATTAGATGAGGTCTACTATGCCAATATCATGTAACTTAGATGTGCAGTCAACGTATCTGCTGTTCACATGTCTGGTCTAATCTGAACAATAATCAGTCTTCAGATGTGCACACCCTTTTCCCAAAAAGACATGTGTAATTTATACATTTTCATAATGTTATTTTAAAGAGATATACTATATAATAATCAATAACATGCATATTATATATCTATAAGCTGCAAAGGTACATCAGGAAGTTATATTTTAAAATCATCTTTGAAATGTCTCTTTACTATATGGGATATGTCTACAGTGAACAGTTCACAGACCATCATCCTGGTGCTGATTTATTTTGGTTTTCTCACTGCAGTACAGAGTTGTTAGAGATTTTTCATCATGGCACAGTGAACTTTTCTACTTGACTGCTGAAATCCCCGGGAGATCAAGCTCACGACAGGCTCTCTACAAATATACGAATAAAATGTGTACCATGCAACTACAAGCTAGATGATGTGTGCAACCGCCCCTTCCCTTCTGTCCTCCATGGTGCATAGCAGTCTAACTGAGCCAGAGACCTGTACATGAATATTAAACTTGTTTACATTTAAAGATGATCTCACCATTGCTAATGAGAATAATGCATTTAATTTCCATTTAAAAAAATAATAATTTCAGTTTTTATAATTCTAATGCAACAACACACCTCCTGCTTTGTTTCAGGACATAGTCAGGACTTTAGGTTCAGGACCAGGTTCATTTGTCTTAAGAACAGGCTGTTGTGCTTTTTTCCCCATTTTTTTAAAGTGTTGAACCAAGTATACATAGATAGCTATACTGCCTGACAGCACAAGACCAGTTGTGATCTCTAACAGTAATATGCAATGTACACAATTATTGTTCTGATTTTGATACTAAACTCAAACATCTAAAACTGTAACTTGTATGTGAAGAAATAAAGAGAGAAACCGCAGCCATCAAGTTGTACTGCAAGACAAGAAAGAATGTTTCCCTAAAATACATGTTAGTGTGAGAAAAGAAAAGGTGACACATTTATTTGTTGTTTCTCTTCATGCCTGGTTCCTTTGAAGTATCATCTTGTTGGATTTGGAAAAGGATCCATTATCCCTTAAATTATTTTGATACTTTGTTTCCTGTGATGCCAAATTCTTCTTTACTCAGCAGTGAATCAACACACCAGCAGACTGACCTTCCTACTCACACAACATTAATTTTGTTTGTTCTCAGCCAGGGACATCCAGTCATGGGAGTATGTTCCTCTGGGTCCTTTCTTAGGCAAGAATTTTGGGACAACAATCTCACCCTGGGTTGTCTCCATGGAGGCACTGTTACCTTTTGGACAGGCCAACCCAATCCAGGTTAGTATATGGTAGATAGATAGATAGATAGATAGATAGATAGATAGATAGATAGATAGATAGATAGATAGATAGATAGATAGATAGATAGATAGATAGATACTTTATTGACCCCAAAGGAAATTCACAGAACCAGTAGCATCATGCAAACATACATTGAACATACATTAGGGTTAAAGTTAAAAATAGCACAGTAGTAGAGATAAAATGTTTTATACAACTATAAACTATAATGAAAGTATAAAAAATATAAAGTGGCAGTAGAATAGAAATGTTTTATACAACTTTAAGTTATATTAAAAGTATAAAGTGACCACAGAAGTGAAAATGTTTTATACAAGCATGATAAGGACTGTGTGCAGTTAAATTAAATTAGGCTGTAAACAGATGAATGAAAATGAACGAATGAGAGAAAGTCACAGCATGTAGCAGGTTGTCAAACATGGCAATGATAGAGTCCAGGAAGGTGTGCAGGGAGATTTGTCTAGTGTCCATTGTGTCCCCTGCCATCACTGAGAGCTGTTGTACAGTCTGATGGCCAGGGGGACGAAAGACTTCTTAAGTCTGTTGGTGGAGCAGGAGTGAGACAGCAGTCTGCCACTGAACACACTCCTCTGCCTGATGATGGTGTTGTGCAGAGGGTGCTGGGCGTTGTCCAGTATGGACAGCAGTTTTTCCATGGTCCTTCTCTCTGCCACAGTCACCAGAGAGTCCACCTCTGTGCCCACTACTGAGCCAGCTCTCCTCACCAGTCTGTCCAGTCGGGCCGCGTCCCTCTTCTGGCTGCTTCCTCCCCAGCAAATCACAGCTAAGAATAGGACGCTGGCCACCACAGACTGGTAAAAGATCTGCAGCAGATGTTGAAGGACGACCGGCCTTCTCAGGAAGTACAGACGGCTCTGTCCTTTCCTGTGGAGAGTGTCCATGTTTGCTGTCCAGCATGTCATCCGTCTGCAGTCCCAGGTATTTGTAAGTCCTGACCACCTTCACATCGACCCCCTCTATGGAAACAGGTTGGAGATATGGTCTCTTCCTCCTGAAGTCCACCACCATCTCCTTGGTCTTGGAGGTGTTCAGCTGCAGTTGGTTGGACCTGCACCACCACACGAAGTCCTCCACCAGGCTCCTGTACTCCCCCTCCTGCCCATCCTTGATGCAGCCAACTATCACAGTGTCTCCACGCTGGAGAAATCATGATTCTCATGATTCTCCCAGCACCGCTCTCCTTGTCCAGATGAGAATAAGCCCTGTGTAGCAGATAGAGGATGGCATCCTCCACGCCCACTTTCTCCTGGTATCCAAACTGCAGTGGAAGTGAAGTGTCCGTGGTGGTGGGGAGGGGGGCTGAAATGTCCGTGATGGGGACGAGGGGGGCTGAACTGTCCGTGTTGGGGATGGGGAGGGGGGTTGAACTGTCCGTGGGTGTGGCGGGTGGGGGGGCTCTGCAGTCTGAGGTGATGATGGACGTGGAGGGGGTGTGAAGGGTGCTAAGTGGGCAGTCCCTGGCTGTGGGAGCTGGAGTATCAAACCTGTTGAAAAACAGGTTTAGCTGGTTCACTCTCTCAGCATCCCACTCTTCTGTGCTGCTGCCCTTCTTCTTGCAGCCTGTCATGGTTTTCATGCCATCCCAGACCTCCCTCATGGTGTTCCGCTGCACTTTCTGTTCCACCTTCCTTCTGTACTCCTCCTTTGCCTCTCTCAGCTGGACCTTGAGTTCCCCCTGTGCACGCTTCAGCTTGTCTCTGTCACCGTCCTTGAATGCCCTCTTCTTTCTGTTAAGGACGTCCTTGACATCACTGGTGATCCAGGGCTTGTTGTTAGGAAAGCAGCGTACAGTTTTAATGGGGACCACAGCATCCATACAGAAGTTCAGGTAGTCCGTGGTGCAGTCGGTGACCCCCTCGATGTCCTCACCATGTGGTTCCTGCAGGACGTTACAGTCAGTGGATCCAAAGCAGTCCCTCAGAGCCTCCACTGCCTCAGGAGACCATTTCCTGAAGGAGCGTGTGGTTGTGGACTGTCTCCAGATCTTTGGCTTGTAGTGTGGTGTGAGCAGAACCAGGTTATGGTCAGACTTTCCCAGTGGGGACAGAGGAGTGGCAGTGTAGACTTCCTTCACATTGGCATACAGGAGGTCTAGAGTCCTGTTCTTCCTGGTGGGGCAGCTTACAAACTGGTGAAAGTCTGGTAGTGTTGAGTCCAGCGTGACGTGGTTAAAATCCCCAGAGATGGCGATGAATGCGTCTGGGTGCTGTGTTTGCAGCCTCGACACGATGGAGTGGATGAAGTCGAGGGATGTAAACACACACAACAATGGCGTGGGAAAACTCTCTTGGCATCTAATACGGACTGAGCCCTACCGCTAACAACTCGATGTCTCTGTTGCACTCAGTCTCCTTCACCGTAAAATCCGGTGTGTTCTGGGTGAGCCAAGTTTCAGAGAGACACAGTCGACTGCTCTCCCTGAATGTCCTGTCGGTCCTAACAAGGGCAGCCAACTTGTCGGTCTTGTTGGTGAGACAGTTAACATTCCCCATGATTATCGAAGGACCCGAAGGCTTGTACTTCCACCACTTAGCCGCTAGCCTAGCCTTCACCTTCGCCCCGGCTCTGCAGCCTCGGTGCCTCCTCCTCAGCTCCTCGGGTATGGGGTGAACAATGCCGGCACGTCCCATTGTTTGGAGTGAAAGCAGCTTCTCCCTTGAATAAACAAGTTGTTCACCCCTGTGTTGCTGAGAAAAAGAAATTGTATCCATAGGATATATAAAGTTCTACACAGCAAGTGTAGTTAAAAAATAAATAAATAAAACTGAAAGAAAGACACTTAAAACGTTAAAAACGGCACAACACGTACGGAGCTACTGGGTCGGCGTCCTGCTCATGCCGGCGCTGGAAAGAACACCAAATGATGAAATGAAACAAACTTTTGTTTCTCCGGTGTTGTTGCGTTAATGGCAGAGCAACTGGTTTGGTTTGGGTGTAAGCTGTGAACATCAGAGTCTACTGCGGCTCCATTTTTGTCTTGTTCACCTTGTTTCCATTTGTCTGATTCTGCAGGACCCGGAGCCCCTCCCCTACCTGCAACACCATGATGCTTATACTTTCGACATTAACCTGTTTGTGTCACTCAAAGGTACTGTACACAAAGTGACCATCATTACATATTGGTTTTATGTTATGCAGCTAAACACACATACACACGCACACACACACACACACTCCCACTGCCCCACTGCCACATAGGAACTGCTTAGCAGCCAGTAAATGCCCTGAGGTGATTCATGGTAATGAGAAGCTATTAAATTCTGTTTATGTCTTGCTTCCACCCCCTCTCTCTTTCTATCACTTTCTACACCCCTGTCTCATCTATGTTGCTTTCCACCAACACCTCTGAAGGTTTTGTGGTTTTAGGTTACAGATGGAAAAGAACTAACATTCATTTATTATGTCCATTGTTTGCTCAGTGTATTAAAAAATTTAAATTTGTATTATTCAAATCATTGCCATTCTGGTAATAACAAAAAGTACAAACTTGCCTCTAAAATGGAGTAGAGGTATTATAGGTACTATAGTTAACTTTTGCTGTTTACTCTTTAAGGACAGGGCATGGCAGAGTCGGCAACCATCTGCAAATCAAACTTTAAGGTAAGAAACACATGAGCTGATCCTGATCCTCTTTACATAATTTGTCCTGTAAATAATACAGATTGTTTTGGTTGCGTTTTTGATTTTGTTGGTATTTAAGAGGTCTATTTAAAATGACTAACACTTATCACACACACAGAAGGACACGACAAGAAATCCCTAGTTTTTCTCTTTGACCTGTGATGAAGCAGCAGACAGTGTTCAGGTGGTTGTCAAACACTAAAATGAATGAATACTGCAACAAAGTGTCTTTGCTGTCTTTAAAACAACTTGTTGCTATTTGATAGTGTCTTTAAGGACATCAAGAAGGTGGTCATGGTTGACTTGTTGACATTAGCCTGTCTTGGAGCTACCAGTGAACAGCAGTATAAAATTAAACCGCCTTAAATGAGTCGCATTAACTGATATGTTGTTAATATTGCTGACTATTTCATCCTCACAGAGGCCTTTTTCAAAATCACAATCTTTCTTCATGTTTCTAGCACATGTACTGGACCATGAAGCAGCAGCTCACCCATCATACAGTCAACGGCTGCAATGTCAGACCAGGAGACCTGTTGGCTTCTGGTACCATCAGTGGACCTGTGAGTGTGCGCGTACAGTGTGCTCAGTGCTTGAGTGAGATTTTTTGTCACCCATGTATGTGAAGATACTATGGGACTGCCTATTGTCTGTCTCTTTTATCAACTCAAGGCTTTTCTTGCTCCTGTTAACCACCGTGTAATTTAGGCTTTCAAGTTCGACAACCCATGGATCATGAACTGAGACACTATATTGATTCTTATTATAAATATACTGTATATACAGTTGGGGTTTCAGCTTAAAAAGCTACAGTTGGACACATTTAAAGTATAATTCATAATCATGTACAATGATCAAAAACAGACTTTTTCTCTACTCAGCAGTGGATCTCTACAGCCAGTGTTCTGTATTTGTGCATTCTGTCAATAGTGTATATTGGTCATACAGTGTGCACTCATACCCAACAGGATCCAGAGAGTTATGGCTCCATGCTGGAGCTGTCCTGGAGGGGATCTAAGAGCATTGATCTTGGAGGAGGAGAAAGTAGAACCTTTCTAAAGGATGGAGATCAAGTCACAATCACAGGTTAGTACAGCCCCTGGTCACAACGGCATCATCTTGTCAGAGCCACAGAAACTGTTTTGATGTTTTTCTGAACTGTGATCAGAAACAGAGCTTTGAGTGGAAATCATGTTCTTTTGACCAACTGATGTGCATATATTCACTGTCATGTTCTGTTGAAACCCCTATGATTATTTTATAGAAAGAAAGCTTTATTTGTCATTGTCACAATACACTTACACAGTACACTATACAATGATTTGGTCTCTGCTTTTAACCCATCACACACATGTGTGAGCCGTGGGCTGCCATACCTACAGTACATACAGTAAAAGGTGCCCAGGGTGTAATGGGGGTTAAAGGCCTTATTCAAGGGTTGTGCAGACGGCTGGATTTGAGCTCCCGCCCTCTTGGTTTCAAGCCCAATCAATCAATCAATCCATCAAATTGTATTCATATAGCCCATATTCACAAATTGCCTCATAGGGCTTTAACTAAGAGTACAGGGTGTGACATCCTCTGACCTACACCCTCAACAAGGGTGAGGAAAAATTGTCAAAAAAACCCTTGTAACAGGGGGAAAAAATGCAGAAACCTCCTGGAGAGACTCATGTGAGGGATCCCACTCCCAGGATGGACTATTGTTGCTGGTGGGATTAAACAGTTTTAATACTGTTGATTAAATAAATCAAATATTGGCTCACACTCTGTGCCAGATTTACTCACTGTATCCACAGTACTCGGGATTCAAGCCCCTAAACAAAAAGGTGGCTCTGGTCCCATTTTAGTTTAAAACATAGCATGTCTA
This sequence comes from Trinectes maculatus, assembly GCA_016785345.1. Taxonomy (NCBI): domain Eukaryota; kingdom Metazoa; phylum Chordata; class Actinopteri; order Pleuronectiformes; family Achiridae; genus Trinectes; species Trinectes maculatus. The sequence goes on from JAFBJQ010001541.1 coordinate 28,186, forward strand.
TACGAATGATAATGCCCATTACCATATGTTTCTCATTAAAATAATGTCCCGTATCTGCCTTTGTCTGTCTCTAGGTTACTGTCAAGGAGATGGATACAGGGTGGGCTTTGGACCCTGCATGGGAACCATCTTACCAGCATTTCAACAATGAAACAATCATACGGTTACTCATGTGGGATCCTCTTGCAGAATGTAAAAACTGGAAGTCGCAAACTTATACAACTAAAGGCTTTGACTCTGCATTGATGTTCACTCTCCATGAAAATTATTTGGGCTAAGGGAATTTCCAACTAACGGAATGTCTACAGAAATGATACAATTATAATTCCTAACATTTAAAGACTGACTGATTTTTCCGTTTGTTTGCAGTTGTGCCTTCTCTCAGTAAACATGCACATCTGTGCTGAAAGTTATGAATGAATGTATCACCACAAAGTTCACACCAAAGTTCCACTGTCTTTGTGGTCCTGCTGCAGACGACAGGAGTTTTGTGTAGTGAACTTGTTACTGAAATCCTGTGTAATGTTCATCTAAGAAATGGATTACCCCACATCCCATCAGTGTTACTGATGTACCAGAATCAGTGTTACTCATGTGTTATGCCAGTTGTCTTCTGATTTGTAATAAAATCATCAATTCTTAATATCGCTGAGTTTGTGTCATTTCTTTTTCCTGCGACCACACAGGAGATTTCCTCTCCGTGGACCATCACCTTATCGTGGTGGAGGGGTTTGAGTGCCCTAATGATCCCAGGAGCTGTGTTGTCAGGGGCAGTAGCCCCTGGTAGGGTTTCCCATGGCAAATTGGTTCTGGGTGAAGGGTCAGACAAAAAATGGTCCAAAAAGACCCATATGAGAGAACCAAGGGAACAGAGTACCCTGCCCAGAGGGTTACCGGGGCCCCACCCTGGAGCCAGACCTGGGGTTGGGGCCCATAGGCGAGCGCCTGGTGGCCGGGCCTTTGCCTGTGGGGCCCGGTCAGGCTCAGCCCGAAGCAGGAACATGGGACCGTCTTCCCGCAGGCCCACCACCTGTAGGGAGAGCCATATGGGCCCGGTGCAGTGTGGATTGGGAAGCAGGCCAAGGAGGGGGCCTTGACGGTCGGATCCCCAGCTATCTAAACTGGTTGTAGGGACTTGAAATGTTACTTCACTGGTTGGGAAGGAGCCTGAGCTGGTGCGGGAGGTAGAGCGTTTCCAGCTAGATATAGTTGACCTCACCTCAACGCACAGTTTGGTGCAGTTTGCGTTGTGTGTTGGAGTTTTCCCCAGGGGACGAGAGGATAGCTTCCCTTCGCCTTCAGGTAGGGGAACAGAAACTGTCTGTTGTTTGTGCTTATGCACCAAACAGCAGTTCAGATTATCCACCCTTTTTGGAGAACCTGGGAAGGACACTGGAAGGTGTCCCTACCGGGGACTCTGTTGTCCTACTGGGGGACTTCAATGTGCATGTGGGCAATGACAGTGAGACTTGGAGAGGTGTGATTGGGAGGAACGGCCTCCCCGATCTGAACTTGAATGGTGTTCAGTTATTGGACTTTTGTGCTAGTCACACCATGTTCAAACATAAGTATGTAAGTATGCTACTTCTTGGGTACTGATTAATGCTAAGGGCTACCAGTTTGATACACACTTAAATAAATTGCCAGAAATAGCCAATTTGCTCAATTTACCTTTAACTCTATGTTATTATTTATAATTAATTATATTTATCTTTGTGGAAACACTGATCATCTTAATGATTTCTCACAATAAATATATATAGAAACAGATAAATATCAATATTCAACACTTTATTTTTATATTTTCTATAAGTGCACATTTTTCAAATTGAACATTTTCAAATGATCATTTCTAAGACAGTCTTGTGAAATCACAATATCCCATTTTAACTAGCTAGCCACTAACATTTTTTAACAAATCATGAATTACTTTTCACCATGTTTGTACAAATAATAACTCATGTAAAATACAAAAGTCAACTCTCAAATTTTTTAAATAAATCAGGTCACACTTTGAACTGGACACCAAATCTGTTATCTGTTTCTTTGTCAGTTAGTGGGAAGCCTGGCATTGCATGCTGTTAACTAGTGTGTTGTACTCTGGTGTGTAACTTGACACTGCAACTCTGAGTGAGTCTTGCAGATGTGCATCAGTGAGGCGTGTTCTGTGTTTGTTCTTGATGAAGTTCACGTCAGAAAAGGCTGATTCACAAAGATAAGTTGAACCAAACAGGCTTGCAACCTTCATAGCTGCTGCGCATACACCACTGTACTTTTCTGTGTCAACAAGGCACCAAAAGTTTGGTGCAGCCTGGTGGGCTTTGAGGTAGAGGTCATTTTGCATTATTACAATTTCAATCTCCGCCTGTTCAGCATCCAGGCTGAATATTGCACTTAACTGCTCAGCAATGCATATGTCCACGTTCATGAAAGGATTAGAAATGAACGACACACATGGCTCAAGCTGATTCAGGTCACAAAACCTGTTCTCAAACTCTTGCCCAACTCTGTTTATGACCTGAGAGTACTTTTCTGCAACTTTGTCAAAAGCCTCAGATGCAGTTCGCATTGTCTTTCAGCACCATCTGCACAGAGGGAAAGTGCAGCACTTTCTTTCTCTGTAAATGCACAGAGAAAAGGTTCATCTTAGCTTTAAATGCATTTAAAGCACTTATCATATCGGCCACAGGCATGGTATGGTAGCTTGTGTGACACGTAGTGAAATGTCTCTCCACATTGTGCCGCTTTGCTATTGCCACAGTTGCGCCGCAAATGAAACACACGCAGGATCCTTTCACATTGGTAAAAAAAAAAAAACTCTACCTCCCATTCGTCGTGAAAATTATAGGTTTTCTTTCTTTTTTCTGACATTTTTTGGGGTAACTCTTCTCCTCATATTCGCTGCGTCCGCTAACGTTAGCTTGTTTGTAAGACGCTACGTTTTGGTCATGCGCACAATACTGACCTTTGAACTATACTAGGTCAGAGTTCATTTATATTAAACACAAAAACACTTTACATTTTAAGTGTTTATATGTATTGTCATTTGTAAGTTACATGTAAGTGTGATTTAAACAAGAATAGCTAAATAAATAAATAAAATTTAAAAAATAGAGGCAGCTCACTGGTAAGCGCTGCTATTTGAGCTATTTTTAGAACAGGCCAGCGGGCGACTCATCTGGTCCTTACGGGCGACCTGGTGCCCGCGGGCACCGCGTTGGTGACCCCTGCCTTAGGCCAACGGTCGATGATCGACTTTGTAGTCGTATCAGCCGATCTGAAGCCGTATGTTTTGGACACTCGAGTGAAGAGAGGAGCAGAGCTGTTAACTGGTCACCACCTTGTTGTGAGCTGGATCAGATGGCGGGGTAAGATGCCAGACAGACCGGGGAGACCCAAACGGATCGTGAGGGTCTGCTGGGAACATCTGGCTGAGGACCCTGTCCGGATGATCTTCAACTCCCACCTCCGGCATAGCTTTGATCACGTCCCAGGGGCAGTGATGGACATTGTGACTGAGTGGTCGGTGTTCCGGGCTGCCATTGCCGAAGCGGCTGTTCAGAGCTGTGGTCGCAAGGTTGTTGGGGCTAGTCGCGGCGGCAATCCCAGAACCTGCTGGTGGTCTCCAGAGGTGAGGGATGCCGTCAAGCTGAAGAAGGAGTCCTATAGGTCGTGGCTGTCCTGTGGGACTCCTGAGGCAGCTGACAGCTACCGGCAGACCAAGCGGTCCGCAGCTCAGGCAGTCAGGGAGGCAAAAACCTGGGCGTGGGAAAAGTTTGGTCAGACCATGGAAGAAGTCTTTCAGACGGCCCCGAAGAGGTTCTGGCAAGCCATCCGGCGGCTCAGGAGGGTGAAGCAGCGCCCAGCTCACACTGTTTACAGTCGGGATGGGGTGCTGTTGACCTCAACTGAGGACGTCATTGGGTGGTGGAAGGAATACTTCGGGGAGCTCAATCCCAGCTCTGTACTGGGATGCCCCCTGGAGCCAGTGCAGGTGGTGGGAGAGAGGAGGATAACAGCCAAGCTGTTGTCCATGATGAAGAACGACTCCCACCCCCTGCAGGACACTGTGGCAGCACTGCGGAGCTCCTTCAGTGACAGACTCCTTCACCCAAAATGTGTGAAGGAACGTCACCGCAGGTCCTTTCTTCCAGCAGCAGTCAGACTCTACAACCAACAGTTCTCCTAGTAGACCACAACATACAACACACACAACACACAAACCCAATGCTGCTACACTGTTGCACTGTATTTTTTTGTAGTGTGTACATTACTGCATTGTTGCACATTGTTATATATGTATATAGGAGATATATTTAGGTTTTTTTTTTTTTTTTTTCTGAGATGTCTAGTGTTTTTATTGCAATTTCTGTATTTTTTTTATTTTTATTTTTTACTACTTTTTTCTATCATCTGT
>JAFBJQ010001541.1:32642-49699 GCA_016785345.1 Trinectes maculatus
ATCTTATCTTATCTTATCTTATCTTATCCCACCAGCATGTTCTCCAAAGAGGAGACAGAGTCTGGGGACTTGGAGCTGGACTCTCCTATCACCGGGGGTGAGGTCATCACCGCAGTCAAAAAGCTGCACGGTGGCAGCGCCCCGGGGGTGGATGAGATCCGTCCTGAGTTCCTTAAGGCTCTGGATGTTTTTGGGCTGTCTTGGCTGACACGCCTGTGCAACATCGCATGGACATCGGGGGCGGTACCTCTGGAGTGGCAGACTGGGGTGGTGGTCCCCATCTTCAAGAAAGGGGACCAGAGGGTGTGTTCCAACTTCAGGGGGATCACACTCCTCAGCCTCACTAGGAAAGTATACTCTCGGGTACTGGAGAGAAGAGTACGTCTGATTGTAGAACATCAGATACAGGAGGAGCAATGTGGTTTTCCTCCCGGCCGTGGAACAGTGGATCAGCTCTATACCCTGGGCCATCAGAACCCTGTACTGTCAGAGTCAGAGCCTGGTCTGCATATCCAACAGCAGGTCAGACATGTTCCCGGTGGGAGTTGGACTCTGACAGGGCTGCCCTTTGTCACCGGTTCTGTTCATAACATATATGGACAGAATTTCTAGGCGCAGAAAAGTGTTGGAGGGGGTCGTGTTTGGTGAGTTAAGGATCTCATCTCTCCTTTTTGCGGACGACGTGGTTCTTTTGGCTTCATCAAGCAATGACCTACAGCTGTCACTGGAGCGGTTTGCAACCGAGTGTGAAGCGGCTGGGATGAGGATCAGCACTTCCAAGTCTGAAACCATGGTTCTCGACCGGAAAAGGGTGGATTGCCTACTCCGGGAGGTTGAGAACTGCAATGTGAACTGAAGTGTATGTTCCATTTTCTGAGATTAGCAAATGTTCAGCAGACATGAATGTCTGTTCCAACCTCAATGAGATCCTGACGCTGATGTATTTTTTGGGCAAAAAATGTGGCAAGAATGGAACCCCCTCGCATCATTGTACTATCCATATGCCTGCCTCAGCCGCAACATACAACAACGTACAACATACTACTACCACCAGACCAACAAATTGCATGATGAATGAATGAATTTAAAATTAGAGATGAGCTTTCACTGAAATCTCATGGAGTTGGTGTTTAAGTTCCTAGTGATGTATGGCACAAGAATGTTCTTGTTGGTGTCATTTCTCTCAGAGATTTTAACGAATTTCTGTCTAGTTCTCTTGAACAGATAAGAAAAGAAAGTAAACTTTGTTATATTTTAGGAGATTTGGTGGTATATATTGCATTTAGATGGAGAACAGAGTTTTAGGTGGAAAATGTATTTTTAAGAAGTTGTCTGACGGCTTCTTGGACGAAACCAAAGTTATCTGTGCCGTTTGCAAAGCCGAATCCAGATATCATTGAAGTAACTCGTCTTTGGCTTATCATCTAAAACATACCTGACTGAAATGAGCTCTACAGGACCTTGTCAGGCTGCACTACAGGAGTGTGGTAGTCGTGGGTGACGAGCGAAGCTTGTAACTGAGAGGTTAACCAATTCCCTGTTACTTGGATAGCTAAAAACTGCCGCCCAAATAATATAGTAGAAGATGATGGACTGAGAAATTCCACACTCATAAGGATGGAACACATTTCTATTGCTAGTATCATTGATATGAAACACAGTTTACCTTTTAAGCTGATATCTAATTTTAGTGGCACTGATAGCTATTCAAATTCAACTTGCAATTTAACATATGTATGGCCTCTGTTTTGTTATTATTACTATCAGAAGAATACATCATTTTTTTGGCCAAACTTGTTCAACACAATGCAGAAACTGTGTTCAAACTCAAAATGTAAAGAAAGCTATTAAAATAGTTTTTGAATTTAAAAATACTTTCTGTGTGTTTATTCTATGTAGATTCTATTGATTCTATTTATTCCCATAAATAAATATCCATTACAAACTTCAGCCTTAATTAAAATATGTGATTAATCACATTTTATTTTTGTTAACGTAATAGTGATTAATTGACTAGAGTGTGGAGAGCGTGGCGACTCTCCACATTCCTCTGTGCTGACCTGGAAAAGAGAGAACACACATGCACTCAGTTACACAGGGACAGGGATGCGGAACCCAATCCAAATAAACACAGCTGATAGGTCAGACCGGAACTGTTCTCAACCAATGAAACAGTTGTAGTTCACTGACCGTCGGGATCATCAAACATATGCTAATTACAACCGAATTGTCCAAATATCTTTAGTGTCTGAATGACAGGCAGACAGAGGCAACGGAGACAACGTCCAAAAACAGTAAATTAGTTACTTGTCATGATTCTGTCTTATTGTTCAGGTCTGGATTTGACGTTTGCTTCTGTGCTTTGTTCGTTGTGGGTGTGTTGTGTTCTTGTGTTTGACAGGCAGGAGGAGGCGCTGCGTTTTCCCGGAGCAATGACGAGACACACCTGATTCCAATTGTTTAATCAGTGTGGATTCTTAAGACGGGTCTGGTGTGCTTCTCGTCGCCGGAGTACTGCATTACCTCATGGTAGCTACTCGTCTCCAAGTTGTTCTTTGTTTGCCTTGGCGAGCTTCTAATGCTTTGTTTCTTTCGTCCAGTTTCCTGCACCGGTGAGCTGCGGTCTGCCTCCTCCCTTTTGTTTTTTCTACGTGCACCGAGCGCCGCCACTTGAATTGTTCCAGCTTCAACTTAAAATTCAGTATTGCTTGATAAAAAAGATGGATTGGGGAAGAACACTTCGAAGCCAAAAACCAGACGAAAAAGAGTCTACAAAAGAGAAAAACACGACAACAGCCAGAGATAGCGGCGGCAAAGCGGAGCAGGCCGACATGGCGCCTATAGACATAATTAAGGTGATTAATGATCTTAAAACTGATTTAAAAGGTGATAACAATACTCTGTGACAAGAAATCACTTAACTTGGACAAGAAATCAACGGTAAACTAGATATGCTCGAGGCAGAAGTGCGTAATTTATCGGACCGAGTGGAAGAAGCAGAGACCAGGGTAGAGAGAGTCGAGAGTTGGGCGACTGAAACAACCACGGCTCTGGAGCTAAACATACAACGCGCACACAGATCCGGCGCTCGGAGACCCGCTCCAGATAAACCCCCGTGTTGGGGAAGGCCACAACATGTATTAAACAGAACCTCGCGTGGATACCAACTAGGTTGGACCAAGGAGGGTCAATTTGGTTGTTAGCTAATTATATTAATAAATGTCAGAGACAATCATTAAAAATTAGAAATATTTACTATAAATAGTAAAGACGGGGCACCACCCTGTTACCAGGGACCAATAACCAAATTGAAATTACCTTATCAGTCTCAAATATAATTTGGGAGGGGTGAATTCGAGCGCTGACCGGTGTAATCCAGATTGCATCACACATAAACACACACAATAATCATAGACAAAGATCACAAATACTGCAACAGAATTTATTGATACCAGCAAGTTTATTTAACAATAAAATCACCTTCAATCGAATAAACCGTCACAGTTTTTCTATAACTAAGCATTCACTACTAGCTAATAGACAACATAAACAACACAGTGGGGATATGTATGTGTGTGTGTGTGTGTGTGTGTGTGTGTGGGGCGCAAAGACCACGTGGGTGATATAAACAGAGGGAACCAAAATGGCGCTGGGTCTCATGGTGACGTCTACACCCGAGCCAAGTGGGAGGCAGAGTAACGTGTTGACGTACTCGCTGACGCTAAGAGGGGGCGACGTTATGTGGTGACGTAAACGCCCTGACTAAGATGGCGGTGGAGTGGTGTGGTGTGCACAATGGCAGAGAGAGACCACGTGGTTCCTATGGGTCACGTGTGATGGCGGCGATCTCTCTCTGTCTACCTGAACCCTAGTTAACCAATCACGCTCTGCAGCGCTTACGCTGGAGGAGTGTGATTAGGATAACTAAATGCAATACCCAAAACAAACCAGAATGAGGAAAGGAGAGAGTAAAGGAAAGAAAAGAAACCCAAGAGCCCTTTTATCACTGTTTCAGTAATAATTTACAATCACGTAATACCACAATACTACGGTGTAAATCTCAATACATACATCACAGTTTCTTAGACTGTGAGGCAAAACACTTTAAACACCTACGCTTTAAACTATTCTCTGCCCAGACATAAGCCTCTTACTTGGCGTTGCTCCGATCCGTCGGAGATTTGAAATTCCCGCTGAGGGGATTGCGGTGCGTCGGGTGGAGTTTTCCGGTTGCTCGGTTGCCGCGGTGACGTGATGCTCCTCGGGGCAGCGGGGATGCTCACGGATGAGGGACGGTGCTCCTTCTTTGGTTCTGAAGAGCCGCTCCGTTCGTCCTCGTGGCTTGTAGGCGATCAGCTGATCAGGTGATCGCGTAGGTGAAAGATCAGACAGGAGAAACGACGAACACTCGGTGTGCTCCTCCGGCAAGTTGCAGACTGTGGCTTGGGCTTAGGGAGAGGATGAAGGAATCCGGAGTTTTGCAGTCTGCTCCCTTTTGGCGGCCAGATCTGGAGAAAGCCTTGTGTGGCTCTCTGCTGCAACTGGTCCCGGGGAATAAGCCAGGAATGTCGGGTGCAGGGTGCTTTTATCACCTGAGTGATGTCATCAGCACCCCTGGCGGGACCGCTGGCCTTTGGCCAATGGCTCTGAAAGTGAAAGGAGTTCGATTCCAAACACCGAATGTAAACATGCGCATCCACTAGAAGTCGGGAGCCCAACTTTACAACGGCCCAGAGGAGGCGAGAGTGGAGCTGAGGAGACGTAGAATCACTGTGGAAGAGCCAACGCCGACCGACTGGGGAGCGCGTCTGGGAGAGCTGCTTGGGTCGTGGCGGAAGGTAACGGGACATCGCGAGTCATAGGACGACGTCACCCGGAGAGCGCGCAATAAACTTCAGAGTTTCCAGAGTGACCATGGTACAGCTCAGAGATGATCCCCAGCGCAACGCAGGCAAATTCATCACAGGCTGGTAAGATTACTGCCACTACGCGACTGGAATACAAGAATTGTGCTGGACCAATATTAGGCTTTATTTCGGCTTTATTGACAATAAATAAATGAGAGATGACTTGTTTCTCAAACGACTTATGTTGGACTTTAGGATGGTACAGTTAGTGTTTCCATCTGGCCTAGCCATCCTATGCATTGGGCCCTATCTCAGTCATAGGATCTACCCTCGACCCACCAACAGGGTCTTGGTGAGGAGTTACTCCCAGTTTGGAGGTCTGTTCTTTACTATGTTCAGTTGACCTTGTTTTGTCTTTGTTTTGTTTTACTGTGTTATTTGGGGGACAACACTATCACAAGGCCATTCACTTTTTCTCTATATTTGAGGGATAATGCCTCATAATTTGAAAATAGCTTCTCTGAATGTCAACGGTTTAAGTAATCCGGTCAAGAGGAGTAGGGTGCTAGTGAAAATGAGGAAAGATAAATCCCAAGTAATATTTCTACAAGAGACACACATGTCCAAACCAGAACACGAGAAACTAAAAAAGTTAGGGTACTCCAACACTTATTAACAGTTCATGTAAAAATAGTAGAAAGAGAGGGGTTGTGATAATGATATCTAATTCATTAAACTTTAACCTGATTAAAGAAAAAAGAGATGATGACGGTAGATATATAATAATCAAGGGCAGGATGGACAATGTCCTGGTCACTTTTGTAAATGTCTACGCTCTTCCTGAGAAAGACAGATCTTTTTTCAGAAGATTATTCGACCTGATTACATCTGAGAGTGAGGAAATCCTTGTCTGTTCAGGAGATTGGAATACAATTTTGAATCACCAATTAGACACAACAAGCACGAGCAGACATGGAGCCACGAAATCGGAAAACCTAAACACTCTGATAAGAGAGGCAGGCTTATTTGATGTGTGGAGAAGTGTCCATACAAGGGATAGGGAATTCATCCATTACTCAGCTACATACAAAGTGCACTCTAGGTTGGATTTTTTCCTAATGAATAATATAGATAGACACAGGGTGCATGAGTGCATAATCGGAACAGCAGATATATCCGACCACAGCACTGTTTATCTAAATATCCATTTAAATAGCAAGCCAAGGAATACCCTATGGGGGCTGAATATTGGACTTTGAAACAATAAATCAGCAGTGGAAGAAATTAAAAAGGACATTAGTGAAAGTATTACAGATAATAATGATGATCAGGTTGACCCAACTAATCTGTGGGATACGGTCAAAATAGTTGTGAGAGGGAAGCTAATCTCACGAACAGCTCATCTCAGGAAAATCCATAGATCAAAATGTGATCATTTAGAGAAGGAATTGGAAAAATTAGAGAAACAACAACCCAAAAATGATAATAAAGATACAATAGGGAATCAGATTAAAGATTTAAGCAAGCAAATAGAAAACTTAATTAACGATGAAACAGAAAATAAATTGAGATTCATAAAACAAACCTTCTATGAATCAGGCCCAAGGGCGACACGAATATTAGCAAGGCGTCTTTGGACGCAACAAATCACAAATTGAATCCACAAAATCAGGGACCCTTTATCAAACACATTAAAATATGATCCAGAAGAAATTCATAAGATCTTTAAAAACTACCATGTGTCATGATGTCGGTTTTCTGCATTTCCTGTTTTATTTTGATAGGTCAGTCTTTTTGTTGTTAGGTTGCTTTACTTCCCTTTCCCTTGATTACCTGATGGATTTCACCTGTGTTTTAGTTTCCCCGCCCCCCTTGGTATATATACCCGGTGTTTGCCTTTGTTCTCTGCCAGTTTGTCTCACTCTCAAAGTATTCGTTCCCGTGTTATTTTTCTAGTGTGTTTTTGTGCTTATACTGTGTATTGGACCTTGGATTTGGATTTTGGATTTTGAGACTGCTTGCTGATTTTGTACTGTTGCCTTTCCTGACTGCCTTCTTGTGTACCAAACCTTTTTCTGGAATTAAAGACCCTGATTTTGCTCTCAACCTGTGAGTCGTGCTTTTGAGTCCCTTGCTGTCACCTTTACATGTACAAGTGAGTGTGATTGGTTGTCTCAACATGTTGTCCTGTGAGATGGATGGATGGATGGATGGATGGATGGATTGACTGACTATATTACATTATAGCCATTAGTACTGACATACAGTATATCCCTTGCTATTACACAAGGGTGGATGGACATAGATGCTACATGTACACAACATATCGACAAGATAACAATATTACTAATTAAGTGGGGGTGGGGGGGGGGGCAGAGAGCTAAAGCACTGTATAACTAGTTGTTATGATAGCAGAATTATTGTACATAAATTGGTGAGTTGCAACATTTTCAGAACCTTATTTATACAGAAGAAGAAAATCACTTAACATAATAGTAGCTGTTAAGTCAAAGTGTTGAATCTGAGCCCTGCAGCTCTGGATCATATTCCATGATCAGCTGTCACCACAGTCGATGGTCCAGGAAGTGGCTGCACCTGCTTCTGCATTTTGCACAAGCTGCAGAACCTTTCAGGTCTTTCTGCTGCAGCCTGATAATAGAGGAATATAATCGTCAAGGCTGAAGGTAACAAAGAGACGGGGTATGTCTGACTGTTTCTATACATAGGTGAAAAAAGATTATACTGTTGCTTCCACGTGAAGGCATCAGTTCACCTCTTTGGCAGCAGCTAAAGACAGCTGGTGGTTATTACACTGATGAAGGTTCTGTCTGTCAGGGCTTGGACACATGTTATTGAAATCATAGGTATTGAGTGAGTATTTAAAGTTAAGATGTTCTAGTGGGGTACTTTGACTAATAATCATCTATTTAATGGAGGAGTTGTCCAAGTTGTCCTGGTGGAGACCTTGTTTCTCTGCCTGCTGTGAGACATGCTGGAGGCTGGAGTGTCACATGGGGCATGAATGGTGTTCTTTATGAACAGTGTTACAACCTGGTGTCTCATCTACAACATCTCAACAAGTCAACCATACAAAGCAGAATAGTCTTCTCATCACTCACACCACCAGCTGCGGCTGTATTCACCATTCATGTAGTCAGAGCCTTAACTCTCGCGGTGCTACCACTCTCAGACATTTTGTATTTTATTACATCTGCTCGGGAGAGAAAATCTCTATACGTCCCCTCTCTCTCTCTCTATGTGTCTGTCTCTGTCTCTCTCTCTATGTGTGTGTGTGTTTGTGTGTGTGTGAGAGAGAGAGAGAGAGCGAGGTCTGTGTTAGCGGATGTGAGGCACCGGACCGACCCTCGCGTGTCAATCCCGCGGACTCCACAGCGTCTCTCGTGGCGCTCTCCACCACTGTTGTGCGTCATCTCCATCGCTGCCGTCCTGTTGTTTTTCTCCGCTGAGGCAACATGGCAACTCCCGCCGCGGTCAACCCGTCCGGTAAGTCCGCCGGTCAGTCCAGTGTGTCGGTGGAGCCGGCGCAGGAGCTTTGCTATTGTTAGCTGGCAGAGGGAAAGGGAGAACGGTTTGTTTGGAGCGGAGCGGGGCACAGGCCGCCGGAGCCTGGCTAAAGCATCATCTATCCCCCTTCCCCCACTGACCCGCCGCTCACAACACCGCTATTCTTCCCCGCTCTGCGTGCACCTCCTGCGGCCCAGCACATCCTGTGGCCCTGCGTCCGAACAGCGCAGCTGTTGTGTAATTTCATGCATCTGTGTCCGTTTGCCGTCCTATCTTTGTTCGGTGTCAGTGTAGCTAGGCTAACGCGCCCGTCGCTTTCCTCCCTCTCTGATACAAAAGGTTCATTTGCATATCCTTGTCCCGCTTCATCTATGATGTAGTGTAGCATTTGTCGTGATCAAATGGAGACAGGCTTACTGCCATCCTTTTATTAACACCTCTCCGCTAGATTATTCTTGTTAATTCCTTATTTCACAGAGAGGCTCTGGCGGTAGAAATGTTCGCCCTGCTACGCATCGTTTGCATGGACAGAGACTCATGCCAAACCGCATTTCAAAAGCGACCAGTTTTATTCGGCACATTCAGCTGATGTGACGTACGTCCTGTCGAGAACTTTCATGATTCCTTGAAAGCTGTTTAGTAAATCGGCAAAACACTATTGTGACAAAGTTGACGCTGATATGAATAACACTTAAACCTTCAGCATCTGTGCCGCTGCTGCTGGCGTTCATGAAAGTTTGGATTCTTTGACTGAAGTACGGGCCCCTGGTGCCACACACAGCTTGTCTGTCGTTTAACCTGAATTCTTTACCACAAAGTGGTTTATGAATCAGTTCGAGTAGTATGATCAGTTCAGAATAAACTGACGATTTAACTGTGCAGTTTAGATACCTCTCCCCTTGGTTGGTTATAGAGTATTAAGAACGAGGTTATAGAACTGTTATCGTGTTGCCACCATCACTCATGCTAAGGAGGTTTAATATTCACCATGTATCCTGATAAAGCAGCGACCCATTTTTATATGGACTGAGTGAACTGCTAAGGCAATAGATGGAATGCAGTGCTGCTGAATTAACGAAGTGTACGAAATCTACTGTTCTGGGACTGTCTCAATTTTATTGTTCAGCCTTATTACCTAATATCAGCTAATATTCATACTATTAATAAGTGTTTGGCTGGTGAAGTCATTATTCTTGTGCAGAGGAGGCTATGAGACCCCTCTATAAAAACAGGTCAACCATACTCTGGCTTTCAATCTGAGTCACTTCATTAGCAATGTAAATGAAAAGGGAATATAAATAAAGAATTTGCTGGTTATTAGCACCCTGGCTGCATACAGTGTTGCGATGAGGTGTTGTTGGAATGAACAATGAACAGATGAGAAAATAACCCTGTCAGATAACAGAAGGGCACTCAGAGAAGACGAAACAAAATCCTTCCTCTTCCTTCTTGTTGAAAGATTAGGTGGTCTGTCAATCATAGCAGATGAGCTCCACACCAATCCTTCCAGGCCAAGGACAAACCTCTTGCTTTATTATTATCCCCTGCATGTTTTGCTTGTTGTAATGGAACGACCCACTCCAATGTTTGAGCGGAAGCGTGCAGTGAGTGCTACATGCAGCTCCTCTATTCGTTGATGACACCCAGTTAACATTAAGTCATGCCTAATGCTGCTGCTGTTGCTGCTGTCGCCAGTGGAGGTCAAAGTTAGCCTGCTGATCTGCAATCAGCCTTGTTTCCCCTGGAAAGGCAGTATGGTCATGTGGGTTGACCTCAGACCAGGTACTCAGGGCAGTGGGAACGCTGTGTCACTGTGGGATTATCTCCATCTGGCTGTCACCCAGATCCAATTGGTGTAAGAGCCTGTGAAACTTGACGATTGAAATGATCTAATGAGGCATGTTTAGAGAGGAAAATAAAGATGAATTCAAATCAAACCTTGGTATCTATTGAAAACGTACAGAGCTCAAAGTGGGGAGAAAACATTTGGTTAGATTATCTGTCCGTTTGTTATTCAATTATACACTCTCTGAATTTCATTATAGTGTTCTTTTTATTTACATTTGTCTGCCTGTTAACAGAAAATGAATACACACTAGTGGTGGGCAATATGGGCAAAAAAAATCTCGCAGCAGCTTAGATGCAGTTTAGATGGAACACTGGTCCGAGTGTACGTGCACACCACTGGCATGTCTTTGCACTTCTCTCTCTCTCTCTCGCTTTCGCTCTCTCTGTCTCTTTCTCTCTGTCTCTCTCTCTCTCTGTCTCTCTTTCTCTCTCTCTGTCTCTCTTTCTCTCTCTCTGTCTCTCTTTCTCCCTCTCCCTCCGAATCTGTGGCGCTCGGATTTGAATGTGTGGTGCTGAGCCACACAATCATTTATGTGCGGGAAACCCTGCCACTGGGTTTGTTGCTGAGAATGGAGATTCCTGCATGTTTCCTCCATGCGATGACTCCCATTTACCGTCTAAGCGCCGTTCGTTTGTTTTATTTTCGAGATGTATGACTACAGGGGGTCCTCGAGTTACGACGGTCGCGAGTTACGTCGTTTTCGTGGTTACGACACATCTCCCGTGAACTTCCTTGTTTCGGCTTAAGCGGTTTGCCCCGTAAATACGTACAGACTTCGGACGGGAACTAGTTGGTGAGCGCTCTCTCTGTCTCTCAGCGCGCCTGCCGGCTCTCCAGCACAGCTAGGCTACTCTGCCTTGTGTTTACTTATGTGAAATGGACGGCTGGCGGGGGGTGCAGCGGCAGCCGGTAAGGAGATGCACACGGACACAGATGCGTTTGGGATCGTGGCAATACCGTAGGTTTATTCACAACACAGGGTCAACACGGTCGATATCAGAAATCTAAAGGAAATGCTCATTACACTCGCGATGTCAACCCCTACGGTGTGTCAAGAGGGACAAGAGGGACAAAGGGCAATTCACCACAGTAAACTCTTATTGTAGGGTGGTGTTATACCGACATCTGGTGGCACAACTTTGTAAATACCTTACCTATGAATGTATGTTCCAACTTACGTCGAAATTCGGTTACGACACATTCTCAGGAACGGATCTCCGTCGTAA
The DNA here is from genome assembly GCA_016785345.1 of Trinectes maculatus. Lineage (NCBI taxonomy): Eukaryota > Metazoa > Chordata > Actinopteri > Pleuronectiformes > Achiridae > Trinectes > Trinectes maculatus. The sequence goes on from JAFBJQ010001541.1 coordinate 44,090, forward strand.
CTCGAGGACCCCCTGTATTTGATAATGTAAAATTGTACAGCGTCAAAACAGCATTGATGATTCTATTGGAAACGGTATCGGCCACCTTTAATACACTCATATATTAATAAAAGAGTAATTATGAATTTAGTCATAATTAATTAATCAAGTTCAAATGCAAAGCAGCATTTAATTCTGGCTTCCCAGTAAACTAAGAAGTTTTTTAGTTAAAATACGACAGTGAAACATGTAACCTCTGCAAAACTGTGATGTCACTTTTCTACATTTTCTAAGATTTTAAGGTCAGATCAATGTTTTTAGTAGAGAACTAAGATAAGTCAACTGCAAAAGTAGTCCTGGTTTTTAACAATTGCATGATGTACTTTTCAAGATTAGTAGATGGATTTATTTTCATTAAAAATGTATTTAAACTCCCTGAAGCACAAAAAGACTGAGAATGCCCTGAAAATACATCAGTGTCATTTCTGTACTATAATCTGTTGTTACTTACATGCACCAATGGTGATGTATGTCTGTGACAAGGTACCAGCAGATGATATATTGTAGCTTTATAGACTAAAATATTGTTAACATCAGAAATTTGACTAATAACTTTCTGCATATCATTATATGACAGGGGTTAAAACTATATAAATATATGTATTTCTTACTATACTCGTACATAGAGATGTGGGTTTTTCTGTCGTCGATGTTTAGAGGTCAGGATCAGCCGCTGGCCGATATGTGCTGCCGATTTTTTTTCTAGAAGTTGTCTGCTTTATTTGCATGCTAAAATGTCACACTAATAATAAGTGGATGCACAACATTTCTGTAACATCAACATTTATTGAATACTGACTTGAACCATCAAATCATAATATTGTGCACTGCACGGTATTAAAATAAAAATATTTAACCAAAGTTAACCAAACAAATCAATAAACTGTCCAAGTATTAAATACAGTGGTACCCTGACTTATGAGTGTCCCAACTAACGAGTTTTTCGAGATCTTTTGCTTTGAGTTGCGAGGTAAAATCTGGGTTACGAGCAAGCTGAACGCCATAACAAGTACATACACTGTTAAATAAAGTTTAAAAAACGACGCAACCTACGCCCAGTATCCCGTGTCTCACTCAGTTGCTAGACAGACATGCGCGTCTGCTGCTGATGGTGCTGTTGACGGAGAAGCAGATAACAGGAGATACTGTGATGGAGGTTTTAATAGGCAAGAAGGCACAGAGCTGTTTACGCTGATTTGCTGCAGCAGAATCCAGGCACTTAGTGTCATACACCATTCTGGGCTGCTCCGGGGCAGCTCTGTGCCTCCGAGCATGGTGCTGTCTGTAAGCGGGGCAGAGTAACTTGGCCCTCAATCACGCGGCAGTGTTTGTGAGAGCTGCCGCCATCTCCACCCCTTTAAGTGAAATTTAAGTGAAATTTAAGTGAAAACATTCCAAGAACAACAGCATTAACTGCAACCATGGTTATGATGGGCGGGGGGTTGGGGTAGGAGGCAGTTCCCTAAACATGCTGATAGGTTTTCACATATCCTCTGCCAAAAATTTCTGACTGGTGTACAAAGCCAAATAGCATGCAGGTAAGTATCAGGTGAGTCTTCTGTGCAGTTCATGCAGATATTTGTTTGCGTCACGGCCATCTTGAACCTCCTTTGTTCAGTGTAGTGTGTTCTGTGCAGGGTTTTGTACTGAGTAATTTGTAAGTTGGCATTTTGTGTCATTCTAAAATTTTGTGTATGTTGTTGTATGAGTGTATGTTGATGGTTTTCTTCCCATTTGGAGGTTGGCAGTGAGACTATTTGATCTGTTTTAGACAACAGCCGATTGATTTTGGAAGGCAGTTTAATGGATGAGAGCTTCAGAAATTCTGTAATTATTGATGATGGCTCTAAGTCCAACATGTTAAAGTTGAACCTTGCCGGAATTATGGATTTCAGTTGGTATTCCAAAAATTTGTTTTTGCTAATGTCAAGCAATGCCACTCGTTTGTCAAATGAAATGAAGTAATTGCCTTGGAGAATATGTTCCAAATACCTTATACCTTTATTGCACCAAGATGTATAGTGTATTGGTTTATTTTACAGGATGTCAGGATTGTTCCAGATTGGTGTGAGCTTTTATGGGATATGTGATGGAGACTCATTTACTTAAAGGAATTCCCACCAAGCTGTCAGAGCGGTGTTGATGTTAATACTTTTGTAGCAGCAGTGTCGTCGGATAGTGCGACTAATAAATAATAAATCAACAAGTTGGATGTCTTTGCAGAATGTTTGTTCAATATGTAACCATACTTGATCTGATGGACTTTGTTTCGTCCATTTTACAATATATTGTAATCTATTAGCGAGGTAGTAGCGGTGGAAGTTTGGTAGTTCAAGGCCACCATGATCCTTCGTTTTCTGTAGAGTTTACGTAGAGAATACGTGGTGATTTGGTTTTCCATAGAAATTTTGAGATATATGAGTCTGATTTGAGCCAGGCCAAAGGAGGCTGGGTTGGGATCATTGAGAAGATGTAATTAATTGTTGGTAAGATCATCATTTTGACTGCTGCCACTCTTCCCATTAGTGATAATGGTAGGTACTCCATCGATTTAGATCATCCTCTATTGTTCTGATGAGTGGGATGTGGGTAGTTAACCCCTAAGTATTTGATATTTTCTGTCTGCAATGGAGCCCTTGGTGTACTTTATTTATGAGTGTTATCGTCTTGGGGAAGGAGGTTTGAGTGTTTTGGAGGAAAAGTAATACGTCATCTGCATAAAGACTTATCTTGGTTTACATTTGCTGTTTGAAATCCTTTAATATTATTGTTTTGCCGAATTGCAGCTGCAAGTGGTTCTATGAATATTGCGAAAATGGATGGTGAGAGTGGACAGCCCTGTTGGGTGCCCCTTTGCAGACTTTTGAGAGATTCAGTCATTTGTTATGACACAGACATTGGGTGTACTTTATAGTATTTGTATCCAGGTTTGGAAGTGAATCCCAAATCCAAATTTCTTTAGGACTGCAAGGAGAAATTTCCAGTTTACCCTGTCAAAGGCTTTTTCTGCATCTAATGAGACAATTATGGCTTCTTTATTCTCTATATTACAATAATCTATTAAATTAAGTAACCGACGTGTGTTGTTAATAGATCGTTGGCCTTTAATAAACCTGGTTTCGTCAGGATGTACTATGTGTGCTGTTATTTTTTCCAGTCTTCTTGACAATGCCTTGCAGATGATTTGAAGATCTGCATTTATAAGTGATATTGGGCGAAAGCTGGATGGAGGTACGGGATCTTTCTCCGGTTTGAGAAGGAGCCTAATGTTTGCTCTGTTCATGTTCACCGGTAGATGGGTGGTTTCTTTAATTTCAGTCACCATTTTATAGAATAATGGTCCCAGCATTGACCAGAATTATTTATCGAATTCTACTGGAAAGTCATCTGGTCCTGGGGCTTGTGTATGCGTTTGAGTGCTTCTTGGAGTTCTATTATTGTGATAGGTGATTCAAGTGCTTTGGTTTGTTCTTTATTTATTTTTGGTAAATCGACTGTGTTTAGGAAGGTGTCGATGCTAGCATGATGTGTATTGTTTTAATTTGACTTTAATAAAATCGCACCGCGATTTTCACATTGCGCATGCAAACGTCCCTAGTTGAGTTTGTACTGATACATTTATTTACGTCCAGAGATCTAGCATCCACTGACAATGTACAGAGATTATTTATTTTTCTTTAGAGATCTAGAATCCAGTGACCAATTTCATATTTATTTACTTGTTGACACAAAAAACCTGTAAAGCCTACTTTTTGTACACATTACAAATTAATAGGAGTAATTGTTAAGGAAATCGATAAAGAATCGGATTGATAAGCAGAATCGATAATGGCATTGGTATGGATACATTTTATCAATACCCAGAGCTCCAGAGCATGTTCCACGATCAGCTGCCACCACAGTCCATAGAAGTACCCATCCCTGTTAGATTGATTTTCTAATACAGAACAGGCATTATTTCAGAAGGATTCTTATTTTTATTTTATTTTTGTACCATTTACACTTGTTAAAGAGAGATTACTGTTGGCATAACGAAACATGTTGAATAACCTCTGAGAAGCCTATCTGAAATTTTGTCTTTGGTTATAGAGAGAGAACAACAGAGCCTTAAAGCTCTTTAAAAAAAAAACCCAAAAAAACTAGAAAATTAAAGTGCTCTCAGCCAGGCTGCAAACTTTGTCATGAGATTAGGCAGTTGTGTAAATAGTTTTGCACCCACCCCCCCACCCCTGGGCCAGTTCTCCCCCAGGGGGTAAAAAAATCCTGGAGGAAACACTGCACCTGTATTGTGTGGTTTTAGTTAGGTTTCATTTAAAGCCCAGTAAGAATGTGTGTCTGTGTGAGACTTCAGGATTATTAATAGTCCGTTTGAATAATAAATGTCCCAGGACTGTTTGAAAGTCCTGGTGGTTAGAGGAAGGCATCTAGAGGAAAGAATGGAAGAATGAGTCAGAATAACCTTGTTTTACGCAGAGCATTGATTTCAAAGAAGGTACACAACATCCCCCATGGTCTCCCAACAGGCTTATTAAGGTGTTTCACCTCAGGGCTTTTTAGGTCTGGCTGCCTGCATAATATATGTTACTAAGTTAACACAGACCTGTGATTGACTCAAAGCCTCTAAGACGCTGCGTGAAAGAAAATGAAACAGGCTGTGGACGGTTAGAAGCCTGTCAGCTCCGGTGCATCATGCTCAATAACAGTGTCTCTTGGCACTGTCAAGTAGACATTTGACTATTCTTGATCATACCAGGATAATTACATTCTTTAAATGGAAAAAGATCAGTATATGTCCTGGTATATAGGTTATCATATGATACAGTACACTATACTGAGATGTTTATATAGGAAATAAATGTGATCACTAAAATAAGTGTCATGTGTGATGATTAGGGATCAATCAATTAATCAAATTTTATTTGTATAGCCCATATTCACAAATTGCAATTTGCCTCATAGGGCTTTAACAAAGAGTACAGGGTGTGACATCCTCTGACCTCTGACCTACACCCTCAACAAGGGTGAGGAAAAACTGCCAAAAAAAAACCCTTTTAACAGAGGAAAAAAACGCAGAAACCTCCAGGAGACACTCGTGTGAGGGATCCCACTCCCAGGGATGGACAGAAGTGCAATGGATGCCACATGTACACAACACATTAATAATATAATATAATATAATATAATATAATATAATATAATATAATATAATATAATATAATATAATATAATATAATATAATATAATATAATATAATATAATATAATATAATATAATAGTGGTAGTGGTGTGTTGAGTGCGGTGCTGCAGCTCCAGAGCATGTTCCACGATCAGCTGCCACCACAGTCGATGGTCCATAGAAGTGGCTGCACCTGGTTCTGGAACAGTGGAGCACAAAGACTCCAGAGAAGAGGGTGAATTAGTAAAGTGCATTAATAAGACACAGATATAATGATATGATGTAGATGGAAGGATGGAAAGCAGACAGAGGAAGAGAAGGATAAGGTCTAAATGTCCCCCGACAGTCTCAGCCTATGGCAGCTTAACTAAGAGCTGATCAAAGATGGACCTCGA
>JAFBJQ010001541.1:49785-83543 GCA_016785345.1 Trinectes maculatus
TGAAGCTGGGAGATGATTCCACAGCAGAGGAGCCTGATAGCTGAAGGCTCTGGCTCCTAGTCTGCTCTTATGGATTTTTGGAATTGTGAGTAAACCTGCGTTCTGAGAGCTGAGTGCTCTAGTAGGATGATATGGGATTATTACATTGTGTAGGTATGTTGGTGCCATACCATTTAGAGCTTTGTATGTGAGTAGAATGATTTTGAATTTGATTCTAAATTTCACAGGGAGCCAGTGCAGTGAAGCTAGTATGGGGGAGATATGTTCTCTTCTCTTGGGAAGGGGCCAATCCAATCCAATCTGATCCAGTATCATTCATGAAAACACAATTGTTCTGCATGTTCTCCTGTGAGGTGGCTCCTGCACGTACTGCGGCACCAATAACACGGGCTGCCAGCGGACGTGCCTGACATTGGCTACCCAATAATGAAGACGTGGCCTTTAAGTTGGCACTGAAAAACACGGACACACGCACACACACACACACGCACATGTTTACATATACTATGTGAAGTTACCGGTACTATATACACATAGTCACTGTTATGACAAACAGTCCACAAAGTGAGTGTATGTACTTTTTCTACCAGGGCCAGTGACCACACTTATTGTCAGATGAAGCTGTCTCCTCCTGGTTTATGCTAGTTCACTGACATGTGCTACACATATCCACCTTATGAGTGAATGAATGATGGAACATTGCTTCTTGTCCCTATGCTAAATTGTGTGTGTGTGTGTGTGTGTGTGTTTTCCTCTTTAAGCTAAGACATAAAGGTTATGCGTACTGTATCAAATATTAACTATGTTACTTGGTGCACTGGGGCATACCTGATGGTTTGTTTAGCCTCAGTTGTATCTGACTGAATGAATGGATGAGGGAGTGATGGGGGGAACAAGGAAATAGAGTGAATTGGTTGGGGAAGCTAATGCAGTGGCAGTGAGAGAAAATGAGGGTTAGAAGAGAGAGGAATGTGGCAGCTAAATTGGCACACATTCCTCGCAAAATATAAACTAAAATATTGAGCCTTATGCCTCTAGAACATTTGTGAGGGCCAGTGATTTATGCCTCCAAATTTCGTTTTATTAAGTTCATGAAGCATGAAGATGGTTGCTCAGAGCACTACAAATTCCAAATGAAGTGAGGCCTTCTGTTTTGATTCACTTTTACACAAGTAATTTGGATTCTTCTTTGAAGGAGCATGATTGTGTGACATTGACAGAAATACTGTGGTGGTCAAACTTATCAGAACACTTACTGTATAAGAAGAAAGAAGAAAGCTTTATTTGTCATTGTCACAGTACGCTTATACAGTACACTATACAATGAACTTTGGTCTCTGCTTTTAACCCATCACACACCTGTGTGAGCAGTGAGCTGTCATACATACAGTACATACAGTAAAAGGCTTACAAGCCTTGCTCAAGGGCCCAGGGTGGTGCCGAGGGCAGGATCTGAGCCTCAGCCCTCTTAGTTTCAAGCCTAACGCTCTGACCATTGGGATACCACCTCCCTAAAGTAGGTAGTAGGGTTTCAGTTGTTTTTTGTTGAATTGGCCTTTAAAATACCCATAAAATGAATGAAATATCTACAAAGTCGTCATCATTATGCTCAATAGAGCCGTCATAACGTGGTTTAGGTCATTTTCCTTATAAGAAAATAGCTGTCAATGTCACACAATCATGCTCCATCACAGAAGAAGCCAAATGACTTGTATAATCATTGTTAGATGTGATTATGGTTAAAATTATTGTAATGCAAGAGTTGTAAGACACAGCTGTGTGATTGCTGCAAAAGGTGGGCATGGGCATACTAAATATTAAAGTTAAAAGTGGATAGAAACAATTCATCTTATATTTGTTGTGCTCAGAGCAGCAACTCTATGGAAAACTGTGTTCACCCTGTGCTGGTGTCATGTTACTGTTGTATCCTGCAGAGATGGCCAGTGAGTTGCCAGGGACTGTGGGGATGCCAGGAACTGTTGGTGCTGGCCAGGTGAGGATGGGAGGAGCCATGCCAAGTCGTGGGGGCAAGAGGAGATCAGGAGGGTGAGTATTCTACTGCTGACCTACTGTGGTTTGTGTTTGCTATGGCAAAAACAACAAGTACATTTCATCAGTAAATGTCAGTCAAATAATCAATCAGTTCAAATAATAGTGATTGTGAAACATCTTAACTTCGTATCTCCTTTGGGAGGACATCAAAAGATATAATGCTCATAAGAATGTATATGTTTGTTGTATAAATGGCCTTACTTTTATGAAGACATTGTACAACATTGTAAAAAAGATATGTTCCCCGTGTAATGCATACTATCTTAGACAGGGTAAAATGTCTCTGGAGCTGTATTGTTTTTTATTGGTTTCTGTAAAAGCCAAACAGAATTTACATGCTTCATCTTAACTAAAATATCCTTTTGCTGTGCTTTATATTACAACAAGCCTGCCTTTTGAGGATGTTTGAAACTCTCGTATTAGATAGCAGGCATCCTGGCACAGGTTATTTATTAACAACCTGGCAGTTTTCTTTCATTTACATACTGGTTAATAGGGTAACTGTTTTCATGTTTTCAGGCCTGTTATGTTTGGACAAAATACACTGCACTAAAAAAACAAACATGATACCGGACTTTAGTGGCGTTAACTGCAATCTTTTCTCTCATTAACTCTTGTAAAGCTGTTTATGTTCATTTCAGTTCAACAGTGAATGTCTCATTTTACTTTGTTTACACATAAGAATCCTGACCCTTATTCTGTATAAAGTGATGGATAATGTATGGATTGTACCAGAGTGCTAAGGATGGCATTGCCAGGTTTCTGACTTTCCATTGAGGCTGTTTCTGAGTTTGTTGGTGGAGGTGCTGTACTTGAGTTCAGTACCTTGTACATTTAATCCTAAGAAGCTGAAGAAATGCATTAAACCCATGCACAAGAATTAGGCCTACATAAACATGAATAAATTATATAGACCTCGATGTATGCAACATGGCACAGTGTTTGCCATTGTTATTTTATTTATTTAGCTCTGTGTGTGTGTGTGTGTGTGTGTGTGTGTCTTTCTTTCTTTTGTTGTGAGGATCAATTTTAGGTTTCCTTACAACTTCAATTCTCTTCAGACACCTTTTGTTTTAGTTTTCATATAGTTGTTTGGTCGGTTAGTGTATCAAAAGCCCAGTAGTCAGACCAGTTAATGTGTGAGTGAGTGTGTGTGTGTGTGCATAAATCCCTGTTGTGGATGTTGCATACATGATTCTTGAGTAGAGGTGCACAATATATCCCGTAGACAAATATCGCAAATGTTGTTACTGCTATGTGCAATTTTACATTACCGAGTATTTATATTGTAGCGTCCTCAGAGGAAAAAGTTATGGGATAACTATACAGGATCACTCTCTTGTCTCTCTGTCAGACACTGGTTTGCATGTTATGTCAGTCAGCGTGTGAAACAGTGGTTAGTGGAGCTGATCGAGGGGGGAGGACTTGTCTCTGGAGCTGGAGGCGCTTGGAGGACACATGCTGGAATCTTCGGCCTCAGTAACAACCTCAGTGGAAGATTTAGTGTGCGAGGCGTGTGTCTACCTCACTTGTCTGGAAATGGTTCAGCTTCCTTAAGACTGACGGCAAAAAGTGTCACAATAAAGAGCAGCTCAACAACCAATCCGTTTCACCACTTGCGAACAAACCACTGGAAAGAGTATGAGGAATAAGCACGACTTCAGCTAAAGAACACACTCAAACAAACCCTCGCGGAGTCATTCACAGCCAGACATTCCGAACGCCATAAATAATTTTATAGCCAAGGAAATGATGATGATTAAATTGGTGGAGAGTGAAAGCTTTAGACACCCGGTTAACGTCCTTGATCCCAGATATAAAGTCCAAAGTTGCATATATTTTGGCCAAACTGCTCCACCGAACGAGTCAAAACACAAAACTCAGATGGAGAAACTGCAAATCGTGTTGCATTGTTCAACAACCCTACCTGTCTTTGACATCATTGCCCATGGTCTGAAAGATGTCCTTGCCTCATGGTCTCCTAAGGAGGAACGCATAGCATGTATGACAACCAACAGCGATGCAAACGTTGTCAGTACACTCAGGATTCAACAGCTGGACCAGGCTACCATGTTTTGGGGACCGGCTTCATATTGTGATTGCTGAGTAACCTAATAGGTCCCCTATACTCCTTTTTTTTAATGCACAACAGACTCACACTTTTAAAAACATTTAATACAAAATAGCTGTTTTGGATAACAAAATAGAACCAATAAAGATAAGAACCATTTTTGACAATTAACAAACTAAACCCTGCTACACTAAATATTACACTTCGGCAGCACAATAATAGTCCTATTACTACTACTACTACCATTGCTGCTACATACTACTTCTATTATCACTGAACATAAATGTTTTGTTTATATGAAATGTTTTCCGGAGAGAAGCATGGGTGATCCCAGAGTGGACTGTGCTGTTGGAGTTTGCAAGATGGTGGTAGGGGCTTTTTCGAACAGCTGGAAAATGATGACAGCCCTGAGTGATGCTGAAGAACAACTGAAGTTTCCTTACCACAAACTATTTCATCGAATCACCAACAAGATGGAGCTCCAGACAGCACATGATTGAGCAATTTGTTGAACGGCAAGATCTTGAGGTGCTAGAATCAGTAAGCAAAGTCCTTGGTCCTCAGTTAGAGTTTACTGATGCACATTCTGGTGAGCAAGTTGTCACAGTGTCCTACCTCAAACCCGTCCTGGCATTATTCAACACAGAGGTCCCGGCCGTTAAGACTGATGACACAGACCTAACCAAAAGAATCCAGGCCCCTCAATCTCTACAGTTCAGGGCACCACTGCAGAAGGTGCAGAAGATGATGATGACCCCAGGGAGCCACCCAGAAAGGCCCAAAAATCATTTGGATTTTAATTCAAAAAACAAGACAGAAGAGAAATGAAGTCACTTGTCACTGCCACTGAAAATGAGCTCAAGAGCTACCTGATGATTCCAGAGGTGGACTGTTATGTCAGTCCTCTTGACTGGTGGGAATCACAAGAGGTGAATTTCCCCAGGCTGGCAAAACTTGCCAGAAAATATCTGTGCATACCTGCCTCAACCAGCCCTTCAGAGAAGGCATTCAGCACGTGTGGAAATGTTGTAACCTGTCACAGTGCTTCACTCAAGCCTAATGCTGTAACAGTTGGTCTGTCTTTCTTTCTCCAGAGTTCTAGCTACTTCTGTATGCCAGTGTGCAATACTTGGTATTGTTTGTCTGTCTGATTTAAATTAGTGAATTTGGTTAACATTTTAATTAAATTATATTATGGTTGTTTGTCTGTATGTATACAGGGGGTCCTCGAGTTACGTCGGTCGCGAATTACGTCGTTTTCGTGGTTGCGACACATCTCCCGTGAACTTCCTTGTTTCGGCTTAAGCGGTTTGCCCCGTAAATACGTACAGACTTCACACGGGAACTAGTTGGTGAGCGCTCTCTCTGTCAGCACCTCCACAGCTGTGTTTACTTATGTGAAATGCTGCCCCCCCCCGGCAGCGGCAGCCGGTAAGGAGATGCACACGGACACAGATGCGTTCGGGATTGTGGCAATACCGTAGGTTTATTCACAACACAGGGTCTACACGGTTGATAACAGAAATCTAAAGGAAATGCTCATTACACTCGTGATCTCAACCCCTACGGTGTGTCAAGAGGGTCAAGAGGGACAAAAGGCAATTCACCATAATTAAACTCTTATTTTAGCGTGGTGTTATAGTGACATCTGGTGGCACAATGTATGCACAATTGCACAATGAATGTATGGTCCGACTTACGTCGAAATTCGGTTTTGACACATTCTCAGGAACGGATCTCCGACGTAACTCGAGGACCCCCTGTATTCTATGTTGGCCCTGCGATATGCTGGCAACCTGTCCAGGGTGTACCCTGAAAAGGATTAAGCGGTAGAAAATGAATGAATGAATGAATGTTTACAATTTTTTACTTATTTTTGTACAAAAGCGTATGTAGATACTATGGAGGAAACCTGCTTTGGCATTCTACTGTGATTTATATATAGCCGTGGACAAAACTTGAAGTTTGTCATTGTTCAGTATGGCTATAGAATATTGTTGGGCAATGCAATGTAGAAGGCCATTTCTGTGCAATGTTTTGCAGAACATGTATGGAGCACTTTTTTAATAACTGAGAGTGTCTTCAAGTTTAAATTGAAAGAAAATAAAGAGGATCTGTTGTTCTGAAACATTGTGTCCATCTACAGATGTCAGGTGAGGCAGGAAGAGTTTTAGAAGCATATAAAAAAATAATAATAAAGGATATTGTCAGATTATCATTATTGCGAATTTTTGTAAAAATAATCAAGATATTTTTTGCCCATATCTTACACTGCTATTCTTGAGCTAAACTAATTTCTTAAATATCATGTAAAAGTCAAACCAAATTTTTTGGTCATCAAGAGGAATAGTGAGGGATCCCCAAATCTCCCATTTATACAGCTTGGTTGTATAAATGGGAGATTACAAATCTTTGGTACACAGAGGTATGCCCTGTTTTGTTTACAATAATGAAATAGTGTTAAAAATCTAAACCATGTATTGCTGTGCTGTTTGTTCCTTGTTGACATCTTTGTTATCAGTGTTGTGAAGCCAGCTACTGCTTATTATTATTATCTCTGTCATCTCTGTCAGTTTCTTATGTAGTAGCCTGTTTAGTACATATCTGTCGCCTGATTATTTTTCGTATGCTTTTTATCCCGTCATGAGGGCACTATGGTAAACTCTTGTCACCAATAGTTGATGTCCCCCTTGGACTAAGGCAGAACAAAGAAATTGGTTATCACTTGTTCCTGTGGTTAGATTCATTGCAGCAGCAGAACCAAATAGGGAAGAAGCTTTGGTCAGTGTCTGATGGCACCATGAATATAAAGATAATTTAAGCAGTTTCGCTAGGTGACACAAGGATTTTGTTCAAACGAGCACTGTCATAGCTTTGATAATACAAGTAGTAACTGTATTTCTTTGTTTTTTAGAATGGACTTTGATGACGAAGACGGAGAGGGACCAAGCAAATTTTCAAGGTGAGAATACCAAAAGCAGAATTGACTGGCCCTCATTTAGATGTAGATCTCAAAGACTACACAGTTTCTTGTCAGGGTATTTACAGGGAAGATAAATGTGTTTGATCTTGTTTCCTTAATATTCTAATTCAAACTGTGTCAGGAGTACACTAAACTTGGATTTATCAAACTGAAACGTTAATTCATTTTAACAACAAGAAGTTACAGTTTGTTCTTAATAACCCTGAAAATACCCTATTGTTGTACATTGAGTGTTGTTGACATCTCATGGCTTTAGTTTTCCTCAATCACAATTATTGTGTATTCCTTTTTTAATTTGTCTCACCATGTTTTTTTTTTTCATTTTTCTCCTCGTGTAGTGTAGTGAGTAAGTATGTAGGATGCAAAGTACTGTAAGTGCCTTATTTAAGAGCTGCCTACTCACAGTGGTGACAGTGTGGATGAGGAGCTGCCCTCTGCTGGACAAATGAAGAAATGCATAGCAGGATAACACAAATGAGTTTTCTACGGAAGAAGCTTTGTTTTCTTACCCTTAGCAGGGATTTTGTTTTTGATTTGATAGGATGCAGCATTAGCTAAAGATTATGACAATCAACAGGACACTGTAGATTAAGGATTCTCTGTATTTTGATTTTGTAAAACAAATGCTCATGCCACAGGTGTTTTAGTTTTGTGTTATTTACCCTTTGTGTTCATTTATGTTTTCAAAACATTCAAGTAAAATAGTTTTCTTACACACGTACAAGGTTATGGTCCCTTTGGTGAATTCTCCTCTTTTCAGTAGGTAATCTCACACAGTGCAATTTTAAGTGCAGGATATTTTCTTAAAAATATCCTTGAATTAATTTCAAGCTAAATAAAAAATTAGTACTCCTGAATTAACAAAAATGTATTTTAGTTTGAAAAATAAAAATTCTGCTATTCTCCTGTGATATGTGATAATTTTAATGTTAAATATGTTTTAAAGTGTGGTATTAGATTGCATATAAAAGTCTTATTTCTGCTCCTGTTTGCATCTAGCACAGCTACATTCAGCCATAAAAGTCCTTTATTGCTGTAATTGTCAGTGCTGAACCTGACTTGTCCTAATGTACAACCCCTGCGTTACTGCCTGACACTTTACTGTTGTAAAGCTCAGTCTATTGACGTCACCTTGTCCACAGGGGTAAAGATGATCATCTGTAAATGATATGAATGAAGGCCATAATTCTGAACATAAAGGCCAGAATATAAAGCAATGAGAGCATTGTGTTGTAACCGGTCCTCACTCAGAGGAGACCTGGACACTTTTTATGACTGCAGCAGTTACACAGGTCATTGACAGACCTTTTTCCAGTTTTCCTCATTGTTATCATCTTCCATTGAACCATCAACTGTCATGTGACAACCATTGCATGTAAATAATATGGATTCAGAAGCCACTGTGTGCTGTTTGTTGTCTGTGTATTTGCACAACATGTTACATGTTACAATCTCTCTCTTCTTGTAGGTATGATGATGATCAGATTCCTAGTGGGGATAAGGAGAGATATGCCAGGTAGGCCTAGCCAACTATGGCCACAGAGGATTTTCCATTGACTCAGGGATCAGCAGGCTGTAGAACCTGCAAACCCCCAACTCTTACTGTATGATCAGCAATAAAGAGAAATATTAGCATGTTATTAGTAATGATGTATTTGCCACTTTGTGTTAACAGTTAAAGGTTCTCAACAGGCCACAAAAACGATTCCACTGTGATGAGGAAGTAGTTAAGTCACATGGATTTTGAGAGTCTCATAAATTGCTTTGCAGTGAACCAGAAACTATCTTCACCACAGAAAATAAGCAACTGCAAACAAATTATATGAAGTTTGTCTTGGAATGTACCACTTTCCCTGATGTTTGAGCTAAACCCAGCAAACAATGTTATTTTGATATTGTGTCAGAAGAAGTGAGCATAGCATACGAAAAAGCATGTGAAGCCTGCTGTGAAGCCTGCTGTTAAGCCTGCTGCATCCTGATGGAGCTGCTAACACTCTTAGAATAATGGCACTGGGATTTTTCTCCTTTATCAAAACATAATGTAAGGAGAAACTTTATATCCTTGAGAATAGCCAAAGATAATAAATTAATAGTAGAATAAAACAGGTCGGATAATAAATGATTAGGTTTTGCTTCATGTGTCCAAGAGGTATTGAACAGGGTGGTATGGCATTATTTTGTGTGTCCCTCCAGCTGTCTGAAGGAAAGTCCTCTCACTCAGAGTAAAATGTCCCATAAAAGGACATTATGGATTTTTTCCTGAGAAGAAAACTGCAACCCAGAAGGGCAGTGGTCTTAATCTGTTATAGATCATCTTTTGATTTACAATGATGTTGATCAACGCTTTATTATTGAGTCCAAACACTGTAGTGTCACCTGTAAAGAATGAGAGGATAAGGCAAACACATTATTTTCACTTAAGTGTAGGCTCAAATCCTATATTGCAGTTTCTGGACATGGACAGGATCAAAATTTGGAGAGGAATATTGATCAAATAGATCAGATGAGGCTGGCCAGTCTGACCTCTTGCCAAGTGTCTAACTCCCCACCTCTCTGTTGCAGAGAGAACCACAGTGAGATTGAGCGACGCAGACGCAATAAAATGACACAGTACATCACTGAGCTGTCAGACATGGTCCCAACCTGCAGCGCATTAGCTCGAAAGCCTGATAAGCTGACTATCCTGCGAATGGCTGTCTCCCACATGAAATCCATGAGGGGCACTGGCAACACGTCCACTGATGGAGCATATAAACCCTCTTTTCTCACCGAACAGGTACTATACTATCAGAAACACAACCGAAATGTCAATCAAAGCATATCCTCAGACTGGTCTGAATATAATGGTGGAGATGCTTTGTTTGGAGAAACAGACAAACTGTTTCCTTCAGTCTCATTTATAAGCTGCTGCAAATCCCAACTTAAATTTTATAAAACTTACAAAATATGGGAGTGATCAGAAGATCACAGGCAAATGAAGCTCACTGTCTACATACATGTCCCATAAACTGGAAACAGTTTTACAACATGGCACATGCAAATCAGTATTTGTTGATATGTTAATTGCGTGTGTGCATCTCTCCTCCTATATTATACTGTAGTCACTTGATTTGACTCAAATGTAGAATAGATTCTGTCCTTTCCATGGCACAACATTTAAATACAATTACAGTTGATAATCAGTTGACATAGAGTATCTCTGATGTAATTTGTCTGTATGTACATGTACCTGTCCGCTGCCTGTAGGAACTGAAGCATCTGATCCTGGAGGCAGCAGATGGCTTCCTGTTTGTTGTTGCTGCAGAGACAGGCCGGGTGATCTACGTGTCCGACTCAGTGACTCCCGTGCTGAATCATCCCCAGTCAGAGTGGTTTGGCAGCACTCTCTACGAGCAGGTCCATCCTGACGATGTGGACAAGCTGAGGGAGCAGCTCAGCACTTCAGAAAACTCCATGACAGGTAGTATGAGTCCTGCCACGAACTTCTGCAGCTACTTTGGTTTGAAATTTAATTTCACTTCTTTAAACTAAATTATAAAGTCCTTGTATCTCAGTAGAGGGGATACCTCACTCTCAAAATCAATAAATGTCATAAGTGGTGTTGCTCCAGGACCCTTTTCCATACTAAGTATGAGTACTTAAGTTTGGCTAATTGCTAAACGATGCTGAGGACATAGTAATATCAAGGACAACTACATCTGGGTAAGAGCTTCAGTTTTTTTTGTTTTTTACCGTCCATGGGTTCTGGTGCCATTTTGTCTTACTTCTTCAATGTAGTCTGTAAAGTTGGTTGTATCACGCTGCTACTAACAACAGTAAAGTCCTTGGTCTTGTACAGCGGAAGAGACGCAGTGACGTCACCTCGCAGTACAGTGGTGAGTTGTATTCGACTATCTTTGTACTTGTGAAAGTACGAGTGCAAGTACTTGAGACCTGTATCAGGTCAGATACCATTATCAGTATCGGGGCACCCCTATTCATAAGCGGTGCGTCTTTTTATCAAGTGATAACCCTTCTCCATATGCTTTATTATGTGCCATGACACCTGTAGATGATAAGAGTATGGCATAAGATAGGTAAGACTGTGGCATTTTAAATGTTCAGCTGTCTGAATGCGTATAGTGCTCACTAGAGGGCAGCCCTGTCCTATGAATCTTTGTAAGTTCCAGTGTCGTCCAAAGGTTCATAGTAGTGTTGGTCCCAGCATTAAGACCTCCATCCCACCATACTGACACACACACATTTATAATTTCAGTGTTATTTTTGACACAGTGTCAAAGAAATACTAATAGTATTAGTTGTGGCCAGATTATTTTTTTTTATCTGCTTATATTAAGTCTGATCTTTAATTTGTGTCACAAAACTGTTGATTTAATACTTTTTGTGTAAAAAGAGTTTGAATAGCACAGCACACATTCTCACATATCTTGTTTTTTTTGTGGGCTTAAACTTAATTTAATGTCAGTGTCATTCCATGAAACGCATGGATGGGCGAGACATTACCCAATCCTGATGTCTGTCAGTCTGCCCAGTTGACCCCAGAGGCCCTCTGAACCTCAGGAAATTCCCACCAGGGCCATATAAACCACAAAACACAGTCATTTCCACATGGGGCGGTGAAAATACACATACTGTATGTACATTCACTAATGGAGAATGTACTCAATGTACATCATCATACACCAAGTGCTTGATGAAGGCTTTGAAGTGACAGCAGCACTTAGAGTTAAGTTTCAGTCAGTGGAAATGAATAACTTTTAGGAGCCTCCAGTTTTACTTCTTTCTGCTGTTCGCTGTTTGAATTTTTTTAAATAGCTTAGTTTTAGGGTAAGGTATTTAGTCCTAATGGCCAAATATGTGTTGTATGTCTTACTGTACTGGGAACTATAGAACTGGTACAGGTGGGTTAGTACTTTGGGAGGTTTTTATTATGTCTGGTTCTATCTTTGATACTACATTGAAAATGTACAGGTCAGTCGTCGGTGAGATTAAAATGGAGGCTGACTTCAAAGATGGTGCGATCCAACTCTCAAGTACGCATACTCAGTAATAACAGCTGAGAACTTCTCTTTAGACAGTTAGGAGAAATTGAAGCAGCTCCTTCAGCTGATTCCTTCAGTGCATTGATTTGTTTCATCTGTATATAAACGAGAAAATATTAAAATAATCATTTGTGGATTTACAGGGTCGACTCAATGAACTATAGTGGTCTTTTGCCATCTGCATGTTGTAACACTGTAGATTTGAGTGGTTAATTTATTATTACATTTAACTATTTTTTTCTAAAATTCTTGATGTCACAACAGCTTGACTTCTGCTTAAGACCTGGCTTGTAGCTTATAATTGCTGTGTTGCTGCTGTTCCTTGTTTTCAAATAGCAGTGATACATGTTGTTTTAGCTGACAGGAACGTTATAATGACTATGTGTAAGTGGGGATGTTCATATTTGTAGAAATAACATTTCTGCTACTAATATAATGATTGATGATTACATTCTGAAGTGACAGGGCTGCCATAGCTGATTGCAGCCGATAGACACTGTTTTTGAAAATCCAGCAGAAATAGCTGCTTGTGGTAGATGCTTTTTTTTAAATGGACACACTGTAGACCAAATCAAGTCAACATAATTGTGCTGACAATTGTACTTCAGAAATGCATATGTTGGGGTGTGAAGCCTTGCAGTCTGATAGACCCAAATCTGGTGGAGTCAATGCTGAGTTACATGCTGTAGCTGTACTTAGACAGAACCCACATCCTAATTAGTATAAGTTAGATTGTGAGCTTGGAACTCTGGAGGTGCAGTAAAGGAGACCAGTGTGCATGTTCCAGTGACAAGTGCACAATCTCACCAGATAAGGTTTACAGAAGTAAAAGTGAAAAATACCTTCAGTGTTTTTTTTTTTTTTTTTGGTAAATTCTATGAAGATTAGTATTTGAATGATGACAGAGTGCAAACACCAGTCAAGAGAAAAGAGTGGTAGAGCCACTAAAAGAAATGCTCAAATTCAGCATAATATTTATTTGCCAGTTCCTCCAATACAACAATAGGCTGAAGTCACCACTGCTCTTAGTTTATTTAGAAGTATATATGACCCACAGTGAATGTGTCCTACAAACATGTATACAAAACCAGATTTAACTTATTTGTCTGTCGCTACCAGGAGTAAAAGATATTTCATAAAGATAATTAGATGATGTTAAAGCAACCCACTGAGAACAATAGAGAGAGAGAGAGAAAAGAGTTCAGAGAAACTCTCTGGCTCATCCAAGATGTGTTGCTGAATGGAGTTTTTATTTTTTGAGAGTGAGAAGCTGCGTGACAGTTGTCTCATTAATGTTAAGTAATGGTCACCCAGGTTAGGTCTGAAAGCAGTAAAACTCTCTGGGCCTCAGGTGTGCTAAAGGTCAGGGTGATGAATGATCATGCTGTGCTCACATTTTGCTGGTCCTGCACAGAGGGCTTCAGTGTGTCCCGTTCACTGCTATGTGGACATCCTCAATTAGGTTTGCTAACCACTGATCATTGCTGCACAGCCAGTCTCCCACAGATCTATCCATGGTGCTCAGTGTGTCCATCAGTCAACACTGTAACCTCTCATCTATTGTTCTCAGTCATCTCAACACTTGCTTCTTCCAAATGCCCCTATGCGTACATGTTTGCACGTTTCCAAAAAATTATCAAAAGTTAGTTTAATAATAAAATCAGGCATGCCCACTGCCAGGCTGAGGTCATGCTTTCATTCTTTGTGTATTTTGTTGCACTTTATTTTGATACATACATCTTGTCTTGTGGCAGGTCATGTCATTTCCTGTCCTCCTCTGTTTCCTTCCACTTCTTGATTACCTGCTCTGCCCTGCTGCACCTGTCTCTAAATGTCTCCCCTGTCTTGTGAATAGAAGTTCCTCTTTCCCTATGTTTTTGCCAGATTGTCTTGTTCCCCAGTCCCGTCTGTGGTTTTTGACCCTTGCTTAGTGTGTACTTTGCTTTTGGTTTGTTGTTATCTGGATACCTTTGCCTGGTTTGACTCACCTGTGTACAGACCCAGTTCAAATTAAAGGAACACTTCATCCCAACTCACAAGCCGTGCATTATAGCCCTTGCTCCCTCACGACAAATACATTGCGTATATCCAGCAACTCCGTCCTGGCTATACTGCACACATGATGGAGTTGACACAGGACAAAATGTTAAATCAGGAAGGGGTCAGGCAGGGCAGTCTAAAAACCAGGCACAGGTATCCAAGTTGACAGGTAAAGGCTAAACACTAGGAAAGACGGCTGAAGCACAAGGCATCGGGTGCAAAACAAAGGAAGTAAGTAAACTAAATACACAAAACAGGTGCAGGGCATCAGAGTGAGGCACATAATCAGGACAGGTGGGAGCACAATTCTACATTGGTGAGTAAAACACTGTTGATGCGTGAAGAATTGTGGACGTCATTTAGCAACTAATTGTGACGGAGCGGCCCCGTCACTGAGCGCGGGCAGTATACGCATATACAGACACACGCACATGAACGCGCACACACATACACGTCACCCAAATACGCGACACGTCAAACATTTTCCAGTCTCGTTCTGGTTCTTTGCATCAGGCATTTTTACCACCATAATCCATTCCCCACAGTTCCTGTAGTTGAGCGAGGGTGCACACTCGTTAGTGCTAAACGGCAGAACTTACACACTCATTTGCCACACTCACCGACAGACACTCCATAGACGCTAGTGTTTCCCCGCTGCGTCAGACTGGTCAAACAGGGGCGTAGCTATACAGGAAAGTAAAAAGGGGACTACACGGGAAAATGGTCACCTGACTAATTTACTGTGTGACCTGACTAATTATGTTGATTTTGGACAGTTAAAATAAGCTGTGCTGTGGTGCCAGATAGCAGTTGTAAAAACAAATGTTTTGTTGTCATTGTGGGATTAAGTTGAGCATTCCTTGTTGTTTATTTCTGAGTAAACCATTCATTTATGCTACTTTGAAAATCCATGACAAGTGATCTTCAGTTCCAGAGTTAGAGCCACATACATGAGAAATGTTCAAATTCTTGTAGTCTTTTGGATAAAATGTAACAGGTTTGTTAATGTTTCTTTTTTACACAATGGAGGTGGCTATCACTTCCTCTGTTTGTGCACCTGTGTTTGTCAATCTGAGCACTCTGTGCAATGTAGAACTCTGGTTGGAGCGAAGTTAGAATAGGTCTTATAGAGGGAGTAAAATGCTGAAATTAGTCAGGAGTAAAGTCACAAATTTCCCTTCTACGAGAAATGGTGGGGTTTGGTAAACTAGAGGTAATTTCCAGTAATGTTGGGACATGTATAGTGATTTATCTCGCAAAAATGTAAAAATCACAACAAATGACTTAATGTTTGCTGAGATTTGTGACTCTTTTTCCCAGGCTGTTTCAGATAGCCTACACTCTATGTAGAGTGGCAGGTTACAGCTGTTTGTTGTACAAACACATGCTTTGCCTAAACTCTGACACCTAATATTCACTTCATTTTAACAAAACCCACTAGACAAATGCAGTTTAATTGACTGACTTAAGGATAAATTAAGGTTTATAGGACATAGTCTGGATGTCCCTGATCTGGACTGTTTGTAAAACTCTGTAATAGGACTTTTGTCATGTTCTGTAATTGGTATTGTCCTGATAGTATGACATTAATGATGAATTAATAATAATTCATCATTAATGATGAATTATTAATCTCATTTACTTTAGAATCAGTGATTTACGATCAGTTCATTTAATCTAAACACCATAGAAATTTTGAAATCCATACTGTAACTTGAAGGCTTGAGTTTTTGTCTGTGACTCATAAACAGGAAATGTCAAGTATGGCTCAATATGAATGACATTAATTTAGTAATGTTCCTATGGGAAACTATTTTCACTTAACCTGTTAGTGCTCACCTCTAAATCATCTTCAAAAAGCATCATTTATCATAAATTTCTCTAATTTTAATGTAATTATGATTATACATACCACAAACTTGTTACATTCTACTATTACAGGCCTGGAAATGAAATTGAAAAGTTACAATGCATTATTTTCCTAACTCATTTGGACTGTATACAACTGTTTTGCTAAATGTAAATAGTATATATTGAATGTAAATATTTTTAGTTGTTGAAACTTATAATAAGGTCCCTTTTAGGCACCACTTACAAACCAAAACCAAGTTTAACAGTGTTTCCTACAGTTGAGTTCTGTTTCAGAAACAGTACTGGTATGAGTACAGAGTGTTTGGTCAAGGAGAATATAGCCTGAGTGGAAAAAGAAATAGAAAGTATTTGTTTTGTTTGTATCTGGTGTCCTTTGGGCAAATTGTTGATGAGGTAATCAGATCTGTTTTGTGTTTACCATGGTCCTCAGCCTCCTATCCTCTGTCTGCATCTGCTTTACCACAGTTGTGTGTTTGCGTGTGAAGTTCCAGTCCAGTTCATATTTGCGAGATGCTCAGAATTCCTTCACCATCTGGAAGGTATCATTCTGGTCTAATAATGATGAATACTGATTGCCTAGGTTAAAGCAGTTGTTCCCAAAGTTTTTCTGCTGGAACCCCTCCTTTGGTTGATAAGAAACTTTTCACGTCCACCCCCCAAACCTGACACACATACACATATTTTGATTTCAGACTCCATTGGACTTTATTCCACACATAGTAATTAATACAAACCTCATAACCTATAATACAAACCTCATAAACTACCTGAGAGGGAAAAAAACCTAAAGGTGTGTTGTGCAAAGCCCCCCCCCCCCCCCCCCCCCCTGGCAATGCTAAGCCCCCCCCCCCGCAATGGCACTGCTAAGTAACAAAGTTAGACTGTGGGGTCTCACCTTTTTTGTTTACTCCATCCTGTATTAAGTCAACCATAATGTAAACAAAGCTCAATAATAAAGCACTTCATTTCATGAGATCAAGGGACAAGATTACCCTCGGGGGTCCTTGAAAGAGTTCTGGGCAAAACAAGGAAGAGTTTGACTTTGACTGATTTCTCAAAAATTCCAGTTACCATGATATGATATGTGGTGACCCTGGAATAGCTCTCCTCTGACAGTCCAAGCGATTAGATGACTCTTTGGACTTCAGCGGGAATCTCTCATATTCTCTCAGTTTTAATAAATAAATAAATGAACTGAGGAGATGGCTTTGCAACTGGGTCACACGAATGACAGAATAGTGTTGGCCTTAGATTTGTGTGGCGCCTAAAAGGGACATGTATCGTAAGTTCATCCAAATTGTACAATTGATGATTGAAATAGATTGATACATTTTAACAAAATAAAACAACATTTTTTTTAAATTATATATGAATTGAATATAATATGAGTGTGATGTACAGGAACAGAAGCAGCAGAAGTAAACTGACATAAGAACTTGCCAGTATCAGACAGTTTGAATTTGGCTGTGCTCATAATTTCAGTCACACTGACAGTTCTCACACTGATGATCAGACAATCTGCCTGGTTTGGACAAGGGATGTCCAATATTGTCTCATACTCATACTTGCAAAAATACTCCGATACGACTTTCCTGCTAGGTGACGTCATTACCTCTCCGCTGTGCAAGACCAAACATGACACGGAGTTCAGTGAGTTTGCTGCTGCTGCTTGTAGCAGCGCGACACAGCTAACACTTGAAAAGCGAGACCAATGGACGGTACTCAGTATTAGTAGCATATTTTTGGGATTTAATTTCAAACAACTTGATCACGGACATTCAAGGTTAAAAAACAGATTATGTATTTATTCTATAAAGACACAGCGACAAACGATAAACATAAACACGACCATGTCCACACCATGCAAAGCAGATGGTTTGTTTGTTCCCTGTGAGCCTTCTACTTTCCTCTGTGAGCCATAGTGGTAACAGACATTGTGACTGTTGTCCTAATTTTCATGTGTCAGATTGATGGATGGCTTTCAGATTCTTCCACTGTGAAAAAAATAAAATCAGTCAGTGTTGGAAACCATTCTGATAATGTGACCCCTTGTTACAGATACAAGACCTGATTACAATTCTAGTATTAAAAATGATCAAATGATCACAGAATACAGCAATTTTGGGGGATGTGTTGGTGAAGAGGCAAGAGAATCGGACTTGGGACCAAGAGGCTTTGGACCCAGAGGTCGTTGGTTAGAATCCCAGCTCGGCCAAAGATTTGGGTGATGTGCCACCATCCCAGACCCAGGCCACCATCAAGCTTGGGAATGTGAGGTTTGCTGGTTGATACTCCAGATTGGCCGAAAATCTGGAGAGGCACCGCCATCTGTCCGCTGCTGTCCACCACCTTGGGCCCTTTAGCTAGGCCCCCAGATTTTGCTCCCCGGGCACTCCTCGTGGGGCGGCCTTCTAACTGTTTGTATTGGGCATGTTCTGTACTCATGTGGAACACAGAGAATTAATTAATTCCCCGTTTGTGGGACAGTAAAGGTGTTCTTTAGTTTTGCAAATTGAAATATTCAAAGTAGTGTAGGAACTATCCTAATCTGTGCTGTTATTGGTGTATTAACAGGAAGGATTCTGGACCTGAAGACAGGAACAGTGAAGAAGGAGGGACAGCAGTCTTCCATGAGGATGTGTATGGGCTCCCGGCGCTCTTTCATCTGCCGCATGAGGTTTGTGTGTCAGTGTGACAAAATGTGTTTTCACTTCTGCATGTTGACCTGGTGTGTTTAAACGACTGAGCAGCTGATCCAGTGAGTGGTTGTCTCCAGCCCCTGAAGAGTGCTACATAAGCTTCAGTTTCACTCAAGTCACTGTGTTGTAATTAAATATTTTATAATGTGATGTTACGTGTTGGCCGTGGTGTACCTATAACTTGCCACCACTGAATACAAATACAAGCCACCACTGAATACAAATAAAGATAATAAATAATACCTGATAAGTAGAATAAAACAAAAATAATATATAAAGCCTATGAAACCCCTCACTTTAAAAGACAAGAAATTTCCAAAATCTTGTCAGTGCTGCAGTGCTATATTTCAGTAATTTAACCATAAAATATGCTTTTAACCCAGGAAATGCTAACATTGAACAATTCTACTATTGCTATGTTAGTTTTAATTTAAAACTGATTTTATTTGTAAAACTGGTCCAATTTTTCTTTGAAATCATTACAAGTCTTAAAAATCTAGAGATTACAGCAATTATGAGAATGCTCAAGAAATGTAATTTCTTCGCAGTGTTAACAATGACTCTTTGTATCTGTAATAGATTTCGATAATTAGTCTGTAAAATCAATTAGACTGGGCTGTAGTCAGTCTTGTTGAGAACAAATAGAGCTTTTCATAAAAGGTCACCTCTGCTTTGTAACCATACATCGGAATCAACTGACATGCAGGCAAGCAAGCATTGTACACGGTGTTTAACACCAGGGGTTTCTGTAATGAGACAGGCAGTCAGCCGTATGTGGCCTGCAAAGTGACAGCCACTACACATTTCCAATGATAGGTTTCTTTGTTTCAGTTACTGCCTACACTGAATATTGAAGAGTCCTGCTGAACTGTTTCTAATTAGCTCCACAGCCACTTTTACAGCAGTGCTTTATATAAGATTGATTGGGTTTCACTATTAATCATTGGATGCAGGCTAATGCAGGATGTGTCATAGGCAGAGAAGGAAACTGGATGGAGAGTTTATTCAGTAATACTGCAACAAGAATGGTTTAGTTGTGTTTTTTTGGGTTCCAAATATGGTAGACAGCTGGGAGGAGAGGTTAAAACAACTGGGCAGATGTTTATTTATTATCTTTATTCCATTGTTTTGTACCTATGGCATGCACAGTCAGTTGAATCTAATCTAATCTAAAGCCAGTTGTTGATCTTTGGTGGAAAGTGGGTCTTGGGTCTCCACAGGTAGGGTGTTAGTGGAATTAGGGCCGTGAGTCAGAACCCAAGTGGCTGCAGGGGAGGGCTGAAGCTTCTCTACATGGGGTGTCAGCACTGCCTAGTGAGCTATATATATCAAACCTAATGCTTGATTATTGTGGTTATTATGATTATTATTCTGAACAACAACAACAACAATAATAATAATAGTAATGTTTTAATATTAAACACATTTACTAAATGTAGACATTACATACAGTACAAGTCTATCTGTTGTATTAGTATAGCTCCGGACTCTCAACAAAACCAGTGTCTCTTTGCTTATGCTCTGTCACATTCCACACAGTTTCCCATAAAAGCCCTCTTTACTCACTGGCTATGAGCTATATCCAAGTAGCTTTGGCCCTTTAAGGACGTGCGAGAGCATGTGTTGAGTTAAGCAAAACAACATACCTCTTCCAGTCTCCTCCTGACACGGAGCAGTTGTGTTGGTACTGGTTAGTGCAGAACCATCAGGTGCTGCTGCAGCGTTGTTTTGTCTGGATTGGTCACAAAGGCCTGCAGTTCGCATGAGAGCGATGCTGTGCCGTGTTGTTCAGAATTTGTTGGACTGTCCTGTTATTCTGTTCTGTTACTATTCCAAGCATTGTGTAATTCAAACAGCATGCTTCTGGGACAGCCTGAAAGAGACTGCAAACTAGGAGTGAAATGCAACCATTTCTGTGACACATTCATAAACATTGTCTGAAGGAGCACAGCAAGATCAGCAGGCTAATATTTCAGGGAAGTCGTGATTAGATCCAGGAAGGCTTATGCAATGTTCAAGCATGAGAGCGGCCTAAAAAACAAGCAAGAAAAACACTGACTGGGATGTGTACTGGTGACCTCAAGAAAAGTCAAGGAGGCAAACAACCGACACCAATCTGGAGACTGTTTGATTTGGGTTCATTCTCTGTGCCGCGCAGAGAGCACATAGAATCAGAGCTGTTTTTAATGGCCAGACGATGGTGGTCACATGCTTATGCATGAGGCAAAATGTGGAGAAGACTTGGGTTCAAAGGTACAGCAAATCCCTGTTTTAGACTGAATGACAGCCGCTTGGTTCACAGAATGTTCTAGAGGAGCAAAGAGGCAGCGTTCTGAAGAGGCTCTGTCCTGTAGCTCAGTGTCAAATTGTGACACTGAGCTATACAGTTAAGTTGACAGAACATGTGCCTCGGCCACTGGCCTCTGCTGATTCGCTTCAGAAACCAGCATTACCATGTTCTGTTGTTAGAACTATGCAGTGTGGTTTGTACAAGCTGTGGTCAGGTAACACAATTCTGACAGTGTTTAAATAAGGAAATAATGGTGTGTCATTAGTTGTAAAAGTAGGTAGTTAATTTGATTTGTCAGGCACTTGTACAGTGAGTTTGCTGCTTCTGGATACTGGTATGATATATCTATACTTAATATTTATATTATATTATATCTATATATGATCTTTGTACTTGTGTTTGCGTGCAGGTGTGGCAGTGCCCCTCTGGATCACATCTCCCTCAACCGTCTGTCTAACATGAGGAAGAGATACAGGTACAGTGACTCATTGCTCATCTCACCTTGGTTTTAAAGCACTATAATGTCTTTGTGTCCTATGCAGTCTGTATATGTACATTCATTTTTCATAACTTTGCTTAGCCATCAGTAACAAAGCTTTCTTTTATCTAGCTACACCTATCATTATATTGTGCTATCTACTATGTTAAATGCAGGAATGTATATGCATAAATGATACATAAACATTGTCCCAACATGTTTCATACTCAAACCATATGGCCCCTTGATTTGAGTAAAATGAAATTCCCAGATATGTAGCGCATAACATGCACTGTTTTTCATTGTTTTTCATTTTCATAACTGCTTTATAGCATGAGAACCAAGGGTTAAGACAACAAATATGTATTATTTCACATCAAAATACAAGCTTCTGCAGCAGATGGTTAACTAAACAGAGGAAGATTATTTTACTTTTACAGACTAGTGTTTTCACACTTGGTCCCTTTTAAGTGAACCGAACTCAGTCCTCTAAAAGTGGACCAAAAAGGGAACCCACACAAAAAGAACTCAGTTCTGTTTGTGTTCACATTGCAAGTGCCTTTCAAAGAGGCTGCGTGCCAGTCTGAAAAAGGGTTATTGTTAGGGATCCATCTATCCATTCATTATCTACTGCTTATACCTCGTGTTGCCCTGATATCACATCAGCCTATTAAAAACAATAAACACAATCAGACCATTTATTTTTGAAAATTTATTGATTTTATCTAGGCCAACTGCTTTTAGTGGTTTAGTAATAGCCATCAAGACATTTTACACACAACAAATAGAATTAAAATTGGACCTGCTCTGCTGCTGCTTGTCAAATGTATTAAAAATACAAAATAAATTGTAAAACTCAATCTTTCCTTTACCATTTTCGTCCCACACCTCCCTCTCACATACCAGGAGTGAACTATGAGGCATGTGTTATAGCACTGTCTCGAATATTCCTGTCATATGTAAATGGCACCATGTCTTAGTACCTAATATACTGTTATGCCTGTGTGTGCGTGTGTGTGTGATGGACAGGAATGGCCTTGGACCCGCAAAAGAAGGAGAAGCCCAGTACTCTGTGGTGCATTGCACTGGTTACATCAAAGCCTGGCCCCCTGCAGGTTAGTACACATCTTTAGCACAAAGATCTTGCCTCTTTCCCTGTTCAACACAAAGCTTCACCTCACTGCACCAAATGAATCCCTGCCCAAAGTAAAGCTGCGATTCAGCAACAGGATTTTTTTTTTTTCGGAACCTAGGGAGTTCCAGGTAAATCTATGTAAATGGTGCTTCTCAAGGAGTATTACTTTCTGAAAGTACAGGGACCATTAGTATGGGCTGTGTTTCCAGTGTATTATTTCAACTGGTCTGTCTCCACTAGAGCACATAAACTACTTTATTACTTAATTAATTAATTTGATTAAATTTTTTTCCCTGATTGTGATTCTGTCTCTCTCTCTCTCTCTCTCTAGCTCTGTCTCTCTCTCTCTGTCTGTCTGTCTCTTTCTCTCTCTCTATCCCTCTGCCTCTCTGTCTCTGTTGCTGTTCCCAGAAATGACTGAACCTTGTATTAAGTTGAAACTACACAGTGTGTGTGTGAACTACTTAAAAACTGACAGTCACCCCATTTGAACTTGGCCAGCTTCTTCATGGCAAAAGAAGAGCCAAACATTGTGTTTGTCTCTCTATTTGGCACTTCTCATTGATCTTGTTTATTTTGTATAATGGTAGTTAATGGTAAAATAAACATTACAATAAACTTACATTTTCAAGACTGCTGATGAGAAATACAGCGTTCATCTTCTTACTTGTTACAAAGCGTCAGACTCTAACACACACAGACGCACACATACACAGTGCAGTGTGTACAGACAAAGGATTGGAATGTGTGTCCCCACCACTGGTTTGTTTGTTGGAACATCAAGTAAAACACACTAAATCAGCTCTTTGATGTCATGTTGGAATATTTTAAGGTTTAACACAAAGACACACTCCCGCAATATGTATTTTGAACTCGCACACAGTACAATTCTTTGGACTAAAAATACTCCTCTGGAAATATTTTAGACACAGTCATCAGAATAAACACAAGCACGTAACACTCATATGTTGCAAATTAACAACAGAAGGACAAAGTGCAGAGGCAGATAAATTGTGAGTAGAGCAACAGTAATTTGGCTGCTGGCTGAACTGTGTTACAGTAGAGGAATGTAGCAACAGTTGGCTTTGTATGGTGAAACATCCGTAGATGACTACTGAGGAATTTGTGCAAAATAAAAGACAAATCAAATACATATTAAAATGCAGCCAGGGCAGTCTGCATGAGATTATAAAATTCTCTAAGGTCTTTGTAAGATTTTTGGATTGAGGGTTAAAACATTTGGCACACAATTCTATTTCTATCACAGGGCATGAAGCTCATGTGAAACCCATTAAATGCTACTTCACAGGGGTTTTCCATGGATCCGTATGTACGTACCTGTGGTAGTAAATAAAAGAATAATTTTTTGGTCCACCAAAGTCTTATTTATGTTCTTGGGTTGAACGCGAAAGCAGACATATGTTAGATGGAAAACCAGTTCTTCATATAAGTTGGGAGAAAGGAGACAAACACTATAGTTAGGGAGTGTACTGGGGTTTTTTTGTTTGTTTTTTTTCAGGTTTTGGTCAATGTCCTGTCTGTAAAAAACAGTTGCGGAGTCTGTTGTTGAGGCTGAAAACCTTGATGGTTAAAACATTGCATAAATTATTGAAATGAGCAGTTGCAGTACCAGCCATTAGATTACCTCTGAGCACTGAGAAGTTCAAGTAGCAAATGGATCAAATTATTCCATGATGAAAAAGGAATATCTGTTAAATGACATTCTTTGTTTGATACCGCTCTCTCTCACTCACTCTCTCCGTTTTCCCTCAGGTATGACTATACCAGAAGAAGACACAGAAGCAGGTCAGACTGGAAAGTACTGCTTAGTGGCCATTGGAAGACTGCAGGTGTGTGTGCATGTCTCTCCCGTCATTCCCCATCATGTCTGTACTGTCACTTATATAATTATGCCAGACACTGACAAAAATACTTTTATCCCTGAGGAAACAGAGCAAGATTTTTGATCAGCTGATTGGTCAGTCACAGTCCTGTACCTGGTTACAACTGTACCCCAGGTCAATTTACAAACTGAGGAAGCACAAGCTAAACAAAGTGCTGTGTAAGGCAAGTTGGTTTAGGGAGCTAGTAAGAGAATCAGCAGCAATCAGAACATGTTTGTCATGATATTTATTTGAAATATCATGCAGTTGTAAATACACAAAATATCTCTGTTGTTTCTTGATTTGAAAAAAGATTAATTTCATACACTGTCAATCTTTCTTTTAAGCCGCCATTGGTTTAATTTTTCAAAAATGAATGGTTCTTTAGAGACGTTGGGAGAACTTTCTGATCTCTGTTTACTTCCTGAGATCATTTGTCTGCTTCCTGAAACTGTTTTGCCAGAAAGAGGTAAAGTGCAAAGAAACAGTGAGTGCCAGTAGAGAAGCTTGATTTACCCTGTCAGTCACCTGAGCCTTGTTTTGAATGTTGTAGCATTCCCTTGAGAGTTTCTGAAGCGATGCTGCTGTGTAAGCTCAACTTACTTTCCCTTCCCTGATGAACAGCTTTTCTAAAAGTGGATGGATGGATCTGTCAGGTAGACCAAAGAAAAGGTAGTTGAAGTATTCAAGACGGGAAGATCAAGATGGCTGTACAGTTAGAAGAGAGACGGACGCAAAAATGTTTCGAAAATGAAAGAAAGGCAGTCCGAGAGTGAGGTGGGAGGGAGAGAGGAATTGGGTTTCGTGGACAGGTAGAGCTGGGTGTCATCTGCGTAGCAGTTTATGGAAAATCAGCTCAAGAGGGAGGAGGTAGATATAGAAAAGAAGGGGTCCAAGGACAGAACCTGCATGACCTGCATGTCATTCACACCTGGCTAACATTTTATCACAACGATCTGGTCACATTCAGGTGGCCTTAACATATGATTGGTTGAATATGATTACCAGCTTTCAACCAGTGAGAAGCATCCAAACAACCAGTTTAGCACTGTCCCGGTAACAATGTTGATAGTGTATAAGCATAGAAATGTATCAAAGTGATACACTTGAAGTAGTGAAAAAGCATTAGCTATGTATTTTAATTTTCCAAACTTTTACCACTAAAGTAATAATATTTAGTTATAAACTGTACTACCCACATCAGCAAAGTAAAAAAGCCACAATCCTATCTACAAATCTAAATAATTCTTCTGGAAAAATCGTCTGGTCAGCAGCAGAGTGAGTACGGAAATACATTGTCTGTGATACATGTCGTCCTGTGTGGTGTTGTGCCGGGTTCAAGGTAAAAATTTATTGTAGCCACTAAATTACATAACAAGTTACAATACATTCCTGGGATGTCCTTCTGATGAAAAAAATATATAGAAAATCTTTAGATTTATTTTGGAATGACACAACCAAGCCAATATTTTATGAAAATGTTAACATATCCGAATATCCTAATCCTATTCTAAGTTATAAAATAAAGTACAAAAATAAGCACTTGGTATTTTAATTAGAATTGACTTGAATGGACAATACAATGAAACTGATTGTGTATAAAAATTGACTCATCTCAGTTGGTTAAGAGTCTCATTGCTGTGCCTTGCGAAATGGAATACTAACTCTGGAAGTCTGGAACACTGGAATAAGTGCAGAGAATTCAAAAGCAAACTCAACAGAAAGTAAAAGTTAACAACAAATTGCCCTACAAACGTGTTGGAGGCACTGTGCTGACCTGGAGGCCAAATATACTCATGTTTCCTGGTGCTGTTTCTTTTGGCTTACGTTACGCTCCCATGCTGCTCGTTTAGGATGTGCACAGACAATCAGTTATTTAGAGGTTTCACAGTAGTAAACATGGTTAATCAGGGACACATGGCGTTTAAAGAGAACAACACCAAGAAAATGTAGATATATGTAGTTATTAAATCTCTGCTGCAGCAATACACTGCGTGATGGGGGGACATAGTTGGACACAGTGATAGTTGGACTCATCTCCCCTATCCATATTATGCTGGATAAAAACGATTACGCATCACAGATGCTGTGCTTTCCACTGTTAATCTTATAATGACATATTGTCACTCTGCCACAGTCAGGTTCAGTGAGCTGCTACTGTTGCACCATGCCACAGTTGAAATAGTGAGAACAGCTTCAGATTGCTCCCTTTACTTCACTTTATTTTTTACAGTCTTGCACAGTGTGAGATGTGTGAAATGAAATGTAAACATTGTCGATGATGTTATTTTGTAACACATGAATGTACGGTAAGTCAATTTTCCCAATGAAACAAAGTCCCTCTGACTAAATGCATAGTAAATATGTTTGTGCTTCTTTCAGGTGACCAGTTCTCCAGTCTCTATGGATATGAACGGCGTGTCTGTGCCCACAGAGTTCCTGTCACGTCACAACTCTGATGGTGTCATTACATTTGTTGACCCGCGCTGTATCAACGTCATTGGTTATCAGCCTCAGGTTAGATAAGAGAAAAAAATGGTAGAAAATGGTAGAAAAAAAAAGACGTAGTTTTACCACCCTATTCATATTTGTACATGTGTATTTAATCATATTGCTAAATAACTCCTCGGTCTTCAAATCTGCTCATCTTTGTAATTTGATTAATGAGTTTTCTCACTTGATCTCACTTGTATTTACTGTAATCATTTCATGATTGAGTTAAAACATGTGGAAATGCTGAAGATAGAACTGAGTTAGACCTCGGTGTTGAATTACTCATATAATTTCATTGAGATCTAATGTCTGCAAAAGCTATAGCTTTATCTGTCTGTAAGCTTTGATTTAAGATATATTGTATTCTGCAGATGTTACTTGCTGCTACAGATCTGCTACAGATTCAAAGGCATAAAACAGATCAGTGCACACAGCAGTGCATGTATGTAGATATCTGTTTGTGTAGGTAATGAATTTCCCATAAACTGACTTGTCCTGTATATTAGGACTTGCTTGGAAAGGATATATTGGAATTCTGCCATCCTGAGGACCAGAGTCACCTGAGAGAAAGTTTCCAACAGGTAGGACTGGACTGCAGATGATAAAGGGTTACCTCTGTGTGTCAGATGAAAAGAACAACACTCTCAGTTGTGACCCCAAAATCAGAGAAATTGTGCTATACAAGTAACAGGTACAGAGCCAGATTAACTGACCATTCTGTTGGGATTTCACCAGAACTATTGGGTTGATATGCTTTGATGCATTGACAGTGTAGATGTACTGTTGATTGATGCAGCAACTAAGGCATAACACATTAAGATTTAGAGTCCTGAAACTGAAGTGACAACAATACCAGTTAGTTTCTTAGGTGAAGACTACCCTGATAAAATATAACATAGACTATTATTATGCAGATTTACTGTTTGACTCACATTTCGATAAACACAGGAAAGTGAGTAGAATTCATTTACTAAAGATATGAAGAAAATGGAGATTAATGAAAATTGAATTAAGGGGGTGGTGGTAGTAGTGTGGAGTAGTCTCAGTCTCTTTTTACTTTCACGCACAATGTTAATCAGTCAGTTTCCTTCCCCTGTAGGTGGTGAAGTTAAAGGGACAAGTTCTGTCAGTGATGTATCGATTCCGAATGAAGAACAGAGAGTGGATGCTGATTCGAACCAGCAGCTTCACCTTCCAAAACCCATACTCCGATGAGATAGAGTACATCATCTGCACCAACACCAATGTCAAGTATGTTCTTCATATCACTTGCACACACACCATCGTAAACCAACGTCATGACATACAGCAGCCATAAGAGCAGTTTTGAGGTGCCCTGCTGATGTTGGCTGATGAGATCTGGCTTATAGTCCCTATTGTTCAATAATCTGTGTCTTTAAGATCTACAAAAAGCAAGAAGAATCAGTTTCAGTTGTTGTTATTTTGTTAGGGCAGCACGGTGGCATAGTGTCTGCGTGGGTTCCCTTCGGGAACTCTGGCTTCCTCCCACCACCCAAAAACATATACTATAGGGCACATGTGTCAAACTCATGGCCCGCGGGCCACATCCGGCCCGTGAATGAATTATCTTTGGCCCTCTAATTAGTATTCAAGCTGGCCCACCGGTATATTACACGCACCACCATAATACCACAAGTCCCACGATGCACTGCTAATGCGTTGGCAAGTCAATCGTTGGCCCGCGAGCATGAGTACGCAACCTGTCCAGGCTCTCGCCAATCAGCTGGGATTGGCTCCAGCTCCCCCCACAACCCTGAAAAGGATAAGTGATAGAAAATGGAAAAAGTTGTTAATGATATGTTATGTCACTCTCAGCAGTTTATTGTCAGGTAATTTTATCCTTTGGCTAAGAAATTAGCTTTTCCACTGCTTTGATTCTACCTAAGTTGTTGATGTCACTTCAACTCCACCCTGTTATCAGTATGAAAGTAGGATTGAGTATCGAAAGGGTTTCATTTGGTTCCGGTGCCAAATCGATACTTTCAAAACGTTGCTGGATCCTAAACGGTATTTAAATCGGTACACACACACACACACACACACACACACACAGAGGAGTTTATCAGGCAATTTCCCGGTGGGCTGACGTGCTATTTTTTTATTTAGATATATTGGTCTGACCGGCCCATAAAAGCAGTAGATTAGTGGCCTGATTGACACTGGGCTGGTCCAGTCACACTGTTAAACACCAACCCCTTTCGCTTTGGTCCTGCCTGGCTCCTGCATGTCAGTGTGCCGTTTGCCTCCCTGATTTGCTGGGCTCGTATGCATGAACGGTCACATGGTTTTGCTTGCGGATGTGTATGAATAGGGATAGTTTTAATTCTGATACCGTGATGCGAACCAGTGTGGACGTAGCCTATGTGTTGGCTGCTGGCTGTGTACGCTGCCGCTGTTAACAGTGAACACCAGAGGTCACAATTAAACAGCATTATATTTTGTAGCACCAAAATGAGGAGCCGAATTCACGTTGTATGATGTATTGATGTTCGCCCCGGTTCCATATTTGTACAGAGTTTTGATAACCAACCCTAGTATGAAGCCTGTGTTGCCTTACAGCAGAGCCAGGGATAATACTGATCCTCTGCAGACCTTTGAAAAGAAACACTTTGTCCCTAGACTCCTCAGGGTGACAGGAATGATCTTCTGCTACTTTGCTGTTGTAAATGAAAGGTGGGGACACTTAGTCCCAGTAAACTGGGAGACTTTGCTACTTCAAGCTGCCTCTTCTTGGTCCTTGGTGAGGTGTGTAATCTCCACAGCTCATCTCTGAAATACACATGTAAACAAAAGGCAGCAGCAAAGTCACAGCTTCAAGAACAGGACAAACATGAGAGCAAATAAATTCATATTGATATAAAATATACAACTGTTCAGAAAATAACAAAACCACGAGACTGCTGATAAAATTATTCATCATATAGCATCTTATAGATTAACATTAATTGATTCCATTTTTTAAAACAAAAAATTCTGCTGTCTTTGTTGTAATCTAATGTCAGCTTGGGGTAAAAATAATGGTAATGTGCATCACCTTTATTACAGGAATCAGCACCTGGTGTGGCAGCTGTGTCCAGTGTGTTTGGTGTCATACACTGAGTTCTCTTTCATAGCATTTTTTTCGTGTCTCATTATGGGGATCGTCTCCTGTGTGACCTCATCAGAAATATAAAAATATCACGACAGCCCCCTATTGGCTGGCATGAGTGAAGCCTATGTAAGGAGGGGAAGGGACCCTCCTCCTATATATTAAGCTGACATAGTAGTAGTCGTCATTCAAAAACCTCTAAGCTAAGCTAAACTGTCAACAGACCAGAGTGCACAACTCGGTCATGGGGTGCTGTGTTCCCAGTTGTACAGTTGCACACTAGTTCACGAACAGTAGCACTACTCTTCTGCAACTAGTTTTTTGGTATAAAGAAGCAATACTTTTGCCTTGGAAAATAGCAATATTTTCCAAATCAAAAGTTCCGATACTTTTGACAATGCAGGTTGTCACTATACCAATTCAATGCAATACCGTTTCGCAGGTATTTACATTAATGGTACCACACTATTGGAAGCAATATCTCCAGAGAAGTAGCAATACTTTCTGCCCCTACACTAGCAGAGAAAATATAAATATTTTCCTTTTGTCTCGCTTGGTAGCTGCACAAGCTGTTAAATGAACTTATAAAGCTGCTAGTGTTAATAGCACATGATATAACCATGGCTACTGCTATCAACCCCAGTGAAGTAGGGAAAAGCCCAAAGCTCTGTCCCTGTGGCAAGAAAATGCAGAACATGTGCAAGCGTGTGGCTAACAAGATTCCCATGGCCTGTCGCCCAAGCGGAAGTTGTGAAATCTCTATTTGATGGCAAGAAACTGCCCAAAGCAAAAAAGACGGGAAAGTAAGTGTTTCCCATTTTCAAGAAGCTACTTGATGAGATAGCCGTGACCTGGATGGAGAGTCCATACAGCAAGAAACAACCCATCGTGTGTAGCTCTCTGCTGGATTGTGAGGGAGTGGAGACCCATTGTGTCCGCCAGATCCCACCCACCCATGGTTGCGACCCACCTCCACCCAAAGGCCTTCATATCCTCCTCAGCTCCCTCCCTTCCATCCAAGATGGACCACTTCCAGTCACGTGCACCCAGGAAGACTGCAGAGGGCGCTGTCAAATTTGAAAAAATATCTGAAAAAAGATATGTTGAAAGATAAGTCAAATTTGTCATAACACAGCCCATGGGGCTCGACATCCCCACGGCCATGACAACACAGACATTCCAGGCGCCTCCATGCCACGGGTTGGAGGCATCGGAGCGCACGGACGGTGTTTTGCACCATGGAGCCACAAGAGGGCACCAAGGCAGCAGATTTTACAGAATGGCCGGTCAGCCTTCTCTCTTTTCACAGAGAGAGCTGGGCTGCCTCCACTCAGTCAGGATGGTTGTTGAGAACAATAGAGAACGGCTACGGGCTTCAGTTCAATATCGCTCCACCACAGTTCAAGAAATGAGTTACTCTCATGCTCAGGGTGAGTCTGCCAATATTCTCCGGGAAGAAATTTCCAATCTGAGAGAGAAAGGAGACATCAGAGTTGTCCGTCCAGACGAAGCTCAGAACGGGTTCTACTCAATGTATTTCCTTGTCCCGAAGAAAGGGGAGGGGAATGAGATCCATTCTGGACCTCCGTGCCCTAAATCTAAGGAAATACAAATTCAGGATGTTAACACACGCTTCTTTGTTGCGTTTCGTGTGTGCAGGCAACTAGTTTAAGTCAATCGACCTGAGGGATGCTTATGTCCACATTCCCATATATCCCCCACACAGAAAATATCTGCGTTTTGCTTTCCAGGGGATAGCCTACGAGTTTATGGTTCTGCCATTCAGTCTGTCACTGAACCCAAGAGTGTTTGTAAAGCACCAAGGTGGCAGTAGCCCTGCTCAGAAAGAGGGGGATTCGACTGGCCACATATATAGACGATTGGCTAGTAATGGCTCCCACCCACCAGGAGGTGGTGTGTCACACAGGTGCGTGGCACTTGGCAGGTCTGGTTTTTCAGATATAAGCGGAAAAGGGCATGATAATGCCCGCTGCAACGCATCACCTTCATAGACCTCAACCGGGAAACTCTCTCCAGACCAATGCTGTTATAGCACTGGAAAGAGCGGAGACTGTGCAGACAACCCTGTCAATGTTTTGGAGGGGCAACATGGTTAGACTAGACAATGTCAGAGGCTGCTGGGCATGATGGCCTCCTCTGTGGTGGCCATACCACTAAGGTGCCTGTATACGAGGGGCTTTCAGTGCTGGGTAGCCTCTCTATGTCTGGACCCTCACCGAGATGGCTGCCGTCTGGTAAAGGTTTCTTCAGACTGCTCAGTAGCACTGCGCCAGTGGAGAAGTCTGGGTTTTCTGACTCATGGGATTACTATGGGACCCATCCTAGCCATGAAGGTGATTACCACGGATGTTTCTCTATTAGCTGGGTTGCCACCCACGAGAGCTGAAGAGTGCTCTAACTAACATGTGCTCTAACCACATAAATTGTCTGGAGCTGCTGGCTGTTCATCGAGCTCTAAGACATTTCCTCCCTTGGCTGAGAGGTCATCACGTTCTCGTGAGGACAGACAATTCCACTGTAGTGGCTTATATCAACAGCCGGGGGGGAGGTTTGGTCTCTGCATCAGCAGAGAACGTGCAGTGCCCCCTGTTCTTCTCTCTACACGATCTTGGAGCCTCTGGGGGTGGAAGCTCTGTCACAGGAGTGGCCAAGAACCCTCCTGTATGTTTTTCCCCTGGTGGCCCTCATTTCACCGACTCTGGCCAGAGTGAGGGAGAGGGGTCTGTCCATGATCCTGATCGCCCCATGTTGGCCAGGCAAGCACTGGCTGGCAGAGATTTTTCAGCTCCTGTCTGGCCCACCATGGCCACTGCCATTTCGCAGGGACCTGTTGTCTCAGGTGCGGGGGAAGATTTTGAAAAGTGCCAGTTGTCTTATCTTTTCTTATCTCATCTCATATTTTGTAAACAGGATCAAGTATTTTCATCCATGATGCTGCATATTTTATATTTTTTTATTTTATTTTATTCAGTGACTTAAAAATTTTGTAAAATCAGTTTATTGTACACACAGAAGGATTATGTGAGTCTTTTGCAGCAGTCTGGTTTCTGTATACAGGGGGTCCTCCAGTTACGTCGGAGATCCGTTCCTGAGAATGTGTCGTAACCGAATTTCGAAAAGTCGGACCATACATTCATTGTGCCAT
Source organism: Trinectes maculatus (assembly GCA_016785345.1). Lineage (NCBI taxonomy): Eukaryota > Metazoa > Chordata > Actinopteri > Pleuronectiformes > Achiridae > Trinectes > Trinectes maculatus. Next base: position 83,099 of record JAFBJQ010001541.1, read on the forward strand.
TGTGCATACATTGTGCCACCAAATGTCGCTATAACACCACGCTAAAATAAGAGTTTATTATGGTGAATTGCCTTTTGTCCCTCTTGACACACCGTAGGGGTTGAGATCACGAGTGTAATGAGCATTTCCTTTAGATTTCTGATATCAACCGTGTAGACCCTGTGTTGTGAATAAACCTACGGTATCGCCACGATCCCGAACACATCTGTGTCCGTGTGCATCTCCTTACCGGCTGCCGCTGCCGCCCCCCCACCCCCCGCCGGCCATTTCACATAAGTAAACACAGCTGTGGAGGCGCTGGAGAAAAAAATAGCCGGCAAGCGTGCTGAGAGACAGAGAGAGCTGGCACCAACTTGTTCCCATGCGAAGTCTGTACATATTTATGGGGCAAACCGCTTAAGCCGAAACAAGGAAGTTCACGGGAGATGTGTCGTAACCACGAGAA
>JAFBJQ010001541.1:83647-101747 GCA_016785345.1 Trinectes maculatus
TGTAGACCCTGTGTTGTGAATAAACCTACGGTATCGCCACGATCCCGAACGCATCTGTGTCCGTGTGCATCTCCTTACCGGCTGCCGCTGCCCACCCCCCGCCGGCCATTTCACATAAGTAAACACAGCTGTGGAGGCGCTGGAGAAAAAAATAGCCGGCAAGCATGCTGAGAGACAGAGCCGGCACCAACTTGTTCCCATGCGAAGTCTGTACATATTTATGGGGCAAACCGCTTACGCCGAAACAAGGAAGTTCACGGGAGATGTGTCGTAACCACGAAAACGACGTAATTCGCGACCGACGTAACTCGAGGACCCCCTGTATAAATGTTGCAGCTGATCTGCTGTAGATACAGCAATGGAACAGATACCTGCTGCCTTGAGGCCACTGCAAAGAGGTTCAGTAAAAATCCGTCAGACTACCTATTAACTCATTTTGCCTGTCTTGCTCTCTTTATTGCCTGACAAAAAGTCTTGTTAATGGGACAGCCAGTTGAACAAATTGAAACGGAAAAAGACACATCTATTTTGGGTGCAGTTAGTCTTCACCCTTGTTGAGGGTGGAGGTCAGAGGATGTTACAGATTGTTAAAGCCCTATGAGGGAAACTGTGAATATGGGCTATGTAGATAAAAATTTAACTGATTGATTGATTAGGAATAAGAAGGTTGTCTTGTTGTAGGGAGGTTTATATACAACAATGCAAATAAAGTTCCCCTGTTAAAAGGGGTTTTCCTCACCCTTGTTGAGGGTGGAGGTCAGAAGTCAGAGGATGTCACACCCTGTACTCTTTGTTAAAGCCCTATGAGGCAAATTGCAATTTGTGAATATGGGCTATACAAATAAAGTTTGATTGATTGATTGATTGATTGAAATAAAGTGCACTCAGCAAAAGTCTTGCAGGCAGCAGGCCCCACAAGATGTGACCCTCCATCCATCAGGGTGCACAGCTAGTCACCAAGATATAAATCCTGTACAGTGGCGGAACTAACGGCAGTACCTCACAGTAAAATATCTGTTCTCTCTGGTGCCTCTGTGTTTGGCACCATGCAGAGCTGTTCATGCCCTGTCCTTCCTGCATGTGCTCTCAGCTGTCACCATCAGTTGACGACTGCCGTGAGCTCAACCAATTACTAGTGTAAACATACCACAAATAGCTTTCAGTCACGTATGTGTGTGTGCATGGGTGTTATCACCGCCATGAATCTTTGCCAACAGCTCCCTCAGGCTGAGGTGGCAGGCACAGTGTTAACAGTGTCTGTGTTAGATTTATGAGGTTGCTGTAAAAAAAACAACGACTCATTTATCACAAAACTACAGAGTTTTGAAGCAGATGGCTTTCTCCAGGTCGTCACTACATGATGAATACCTGCGTGTGTCGCCTCTTTGTATCTATATGTGCTTGCTTGCACATGTTATGTGATGAATGTAATGTTTTATCTACAGCACAGAATACAGTTTCCTTATACTGAAAGTGCACTTTAATGAGCAGTCTGCTGAGATGCACTAGCAGCGCAAGTGAACATCTGTATTTGCTTAGGTTGTATGTGTTCACACAGCACTTAAGTCTGTGGCTCTAGTCTTCTTACCTGTAGGACACATTTGTTGAGGAAATTGTTCATCGCTGCCTTTTTACATCCAGTTCTCTGGGGTTTTTTTTAATATATATTTGTGAAACTAAGAATGTGCCGTTAGAGCAGGGTATCTCATTCCAAAAACGTTCTAAATGAATGGACTTCACGCCTGCCGCTTTCAACATAGGCCATCTATGCATGGTATTAAAAAACTCCTCACCCCTCAGGTTTTAGAGTAGCACTAACAAATGGAGCATAAGACTGACGTGTGGATCAGGACAGTCTTGGGAGTGATACATAGTACTAGGCTCCTGTGGTGAAGAGGGACCTGGACATTGAGAGGTGATCTGCCTTTGAACCTACACCTATTGTTACTAAAAGAATCAGATCACACAGGCCTCGTTTTAATCAGACATACACAGTACAAATTAACTATGGACTTTCTCTCAGTTCTTTATTTATTTAGCTTGTCAATCAATCAATCAATCAATCAATCAATCAAATTTTATTTGTATAGCCCATATTCACAAATTGCAATTTGCCTCATAGGGCTTTAACAAAGAGTACAGGGTGTGACATGCTCTGACCTACACCTTCGGCAAGGGTGAGGAAAAACTGCCAAAGAGAGAGCGAGAGAGCGCTAAGGCACTGTATGACTGGAGCATGTTCTAGGATCAGCTGCTACCACAGTCGATGGTCCATGGAAGTGGCTGCACCTGGTTCTTGAACAGTGGACCACAAAGACTCCGGAGAAGAGGTTTAATTAGTAAGATGAGTTATTAAGACATAGATATAATGATATGATGTAAATGGAAGGATAAGGTCTAAATGTCCCCGACAGTCTAGGCCTATGGCAGCTTAACTAAGAGCTGATCAAAGATGGACCTCGACCAACCCTAACTATAAGCTTTGCCAAAAAAGAAAGTTTTAAATCTGCTCTTAAATACTGAGAGGGTGTCCACGTCCTTGATTGAAGCTGGGAGATGATTCCACAGCAGAGGAGCCTGATAGCTGAAGGCTCTGGCTCCTAGTCTGCTCCTATAGATTTTTGGAATTGTGAGTAAACCTGCGTTCTGAGAAATGAGTTACAGTAGTCAAGCCTGGACGTGGACTCATTATGACTGCATCTCTTAGAGACAGGATATGTCTGATATTTGTTATATTATGCAGGTGAAAAAAGGCAGTTCTTGAAGTCTGTTTTATGTGAGAATCGAGTGAAAAATCAGAATCAAATATAACTCCCAGATTCCTGGCAGTTTCACTGGGAGCAAGGACAATGCCATCTAGATTGGCTATATCAACTTCAGTTTTGTCCGTATTTAATTTAATAGAAAATTTTGGTTCATCCAGGTTTTAATGTCTTTTAGACATGCTTGGAGTCTAAGTAGTTGATTAGTTTCATGTGGTTTCATTTAAATATACAACTGAGTGTCATCTGCATAAAAATGGAAATTTACTAATTTTCTAATAATGTTTCCTAATGGCAGCATGTATAACATAAATAACACTGGGCCATGCACGGGGCCTTGAGGAACTCCGTAGCTGACCTGTGTGTATTGTGACAACTTATCATTAATTTGTACAAATTGATGTCTGTTCCATAAATAGGAGTTAAACCAATTTAGGGCAATTCCTTTATGCCTTTTATCAAAAGATGCACTAAGATCTAGGAGAACCAGGACAGAGATAAATCCTTTATCTGAAGCCAAGAGTCGGTCGTTTGAGACTTTTGCCCTTTCAGCTGTCTCAGTGCTATGATGAACTCTGAACCCTGACTGAAAGTCCTCATAGAAACTATTGGTGTGAAGTAAATCATTTTACTGATTGGCGACAACCCTCTCAAGGATTTTACAGAGCAAAATGAAATGCTTGTTCTTTTCATTTTGACAGCATTATAGATTTGTTACATTTTTTAATACCTTCTCTATATTACCTCCCTCAGTACAAATGTGCACTACTCCTGCCTAAGACTGTTCTGCATGCAGATACTGTATACTGTTGCACTACATTTATTCTGCCCTTGCTCGTGTGTGTGTGGCGTCCTCTAGCCTGCTTCACCAGCTCGACAGATAGCGAACAGTTTCCCAAGAAAGAAGCTGAGGTTTTCTTCCAAACTTTACTTACGAGTTAGTTGAAAACTCAAAGGACAACACAACTCAATTAAATCTCACCACAGAGTGCACTATGTAGGACAGAATTACTGAGATTTTCACATCTATTGGCCCCACATTCAAAAAACTTGTCCCTCTGTAGTAAAATAGAACTCATTAGTACTATCTAGACAGCATCTGAAAAGTGATGTTTGTATGAGGAGATGATGTTCACCGTGGTCACCACACAACAGTATGTATGAGTGGTGAGTTCAATATCTCAAATTTAAATAGTGGTTTTGTTTTGCAGACAGTTACAGCAGCAGCAGCAGGCAGAGCTGGAGGTTCACCAGAGAGATGGACTGACTGCTTACGATCTTTCCCAGGTAACCCTCTACATTCAGATTACTTTGGGCACTTTTCCACTAGGGCCACTTCGGCGCGGTACGGTACGCTTTGTGCGCTTTTCCACTCGGCCCCAGCAGCCGACAACGGTTCCAACTTTGGAACCACTCGGCTGTGGTTCCAAGCGTGCTGAGTCTACCCGAAAACTGACATCAGCGGGCTGCTTCGCAATACTGGTCTGGTGGTTTCTGCTTGGAATAAAACGGAATTTAACACTATCTATTAAATATCTACTAGTGGCTGTGTATATCTGCCCAATATCATTTATTTTACTCTAATCGCTATTAATTTCACTCCATTAGATGGAGTTTGTTGTTGTTGATGAGTGACATGCAGTTTCCGCTGGTTTGTGGATGCTTCCAGATCCTATTCAATTCTAAATTATTGGCTAGAATCACTAAATCAAGCAATAATCTGCACTTAAATGGAAATTGCTATACATAAAAAGACAGTGATGTGACTTGTGAGGTTTTTAGTTTTATGTTGACTTCCCTCATGCCATGCAGTTTATGTAAAGAAAAGCATTTCTTACATACAGCCTTTGTTTTGAATGCATTGTGTGAAGTGTCACGTGTCAATGAGTCTTTATCAAGTGTCTCACAAGGTCATGTCTAAACTGGCTAAAGGTCATTTCTTCTTTTTGCTCTTGCGTTCCCTTTCAACTAAAAATTTTAATTGAGAAACTGATAATAAGAGTTTTTACTAGAATCAATGTAAAGGGGGTCCTCGTGTTACGACGGAGATCCGTTCCTGAGAATGTGTCGTAACCGTATTTCGACGTTAGTCGGAACATACATTTATATGTATGTATTCGTTTGTAGATAATAAGTTGTGCCACTAGATGTTGCTATAATACCACGCTAAAATAAGAGTTTATTATGGTAAATTGCCTTTTGTCCCTCTTGACACACCGTAGGGGTTGATATCGCGAGTGTAATGAGCATTTCCTTTAGATTTCTGATATCAACCGTGTAGACTCTGTGTTGTGAATAAACCTACGGTATTGCCACAATCCCAAACCCATCTGTGTCCCCCACCTGCCGTCCATTTCACATAAGTAAACACAAGGCAGAGTAGCCTAGCTGTGCTGTGGAGGTGTTGGAGAGCCGGCAGGCGCGTGAGAGACAGAGAGAGCGCTCACCAATTAGTTCCCGTGCAAAGTCTGTACATATTTACGGGGCAAACCGCTTAAGCCGAAACAAGGAAGTTCACGGGAAATGTGTCGTAACCACGAAAACGTCGTATCTCGCGACCGTGACCGTTAGCGACCGTAACACGAGGATCCCCTGTATTGAAGTAGTTTGTTACTTATATGACCTAAATGTAATCAAAAACTCCCTCCTCTACTCTCCCCCACTCCCTCCTATCAACATGCACTCCCACCCGCAGGTGCCTGTGGCTAGCGTCAGCAGTGGGGTTCATGAGGCAGGCAAGAACATCGACAAATCTGAGGCCCTGTTTTCCCAGGAGAGAGACCCCCGCTTTGCTGATATGTACACTGGCATCTCCAGCTGTACGACTTTCATGCAATAAACACACTTTTGCTCTTTTAGATTTATTCTTTTAATCAGCTGCACATAATGCTGATGTTGGTTTGTGTTTGCTTGTGTGCAGCGGGCGAGAAGAAGATGATGGTTCCCTCCTCGACAGCCGGAGGAGCGCAGCTCTATACCCAGAGTTCCCCTTTCCAGCAAGGACACTCAGGCAAAAGCTTCAGGTACATTCCAGTAATGTGTGATCGCATTGGGTCTCTGTGTGTGTGGATATTCGCTCACATGTATATTTTTGTGCATACAGTTCCTCAGTGATCCATGTCCCTGGTGTGAATGATATCCAGCCATCAGGCTCATCCAATCTAGCACAGATTTCCAGGCAGCTCAATCCAGGCCAAGTGGCATGGTCAGGCAACCGCCCCCCTTTCTCCGGACAGGTAACACACACGCATACATTGCTGAACTGTTGTGTCCGTAGTCAAATGAGGTATCTCTATGAGTGCCATGTTTGATAAACTTCTTTTCTCTGCTCCTGGTGTTGGGAATTTTTTTGTCTTTTTACTGATTAGAATCAAAGAGTCTCGGACACTTATAAAGCACACATACACCATAACAGTATAAACATGATGATGACAAGATGATATTGTATGTATTTTTTTTTCTCTGACCAGTGAATCTTATGACTCTGTATCTTATATTTGACTAATCCTTGAGCTGAGTACTGTATGCAACCCTGATATTTTGTATTTTTAACCAGTATCTCTGCTCCGCAGTCCAGTAAAACACAGTCCAGTCCATTCGGTATTGGTTCGGGCCACAGCTACCAGACCGACCCAGCCTCCTACAGTCCTCTGTCATCCCCAGCCACTTCCTCTCCCAGTGGCAATGCCTACTCTGGACTGACAAACCGCAGCACAGCTTTTGGTGAGTCTCATCTCAATGGGCTATGGGGTGTAGGCTAGTGGTTTGTTGTTGAATTTTGGTTATTTTTTACATCCCTTGGTCTCCTCCGATGCGGAGTACGATCCTAGTGTAAAAATGACCAGAGTTTTCTTTTAAGTTTAAGTTAATGTTCACATCACATTTAAGAATGTGATTTCACTGACCCTGTGACATAATTGTTGGTTTGAGTTTTTCTGTGTCAGAAAAACTCAGTGGGCAGCATGTGTGTCGGTGATGAGAGGTCAGATCAAATCAAATTAAATAAATCAAAATTATTCATTTACAAATATATACATTTAAAATAGCCTCATCTTAGCTGGAATATAGGTTGATTTCTGTAATCATCGTGAAAATAAAGGTGGTGTGCCAGCTGTGGCATATCAGTCTGATGGCAGTGGAATAATTCACTGACCAATATTTTCCTAGCACCAAAGTACTGATGTGACTAAAACCTGAGCAATGAACACATTACATTCATTGGAAAGGTGTTTGTTGCATTCAGTCAGTGATGGCTCATTTGCCAGATGCTCAACACTCTTTCTGTTAACTGTCCACTAAGCCGTAGGAATCAAGCACTGCCAGTGTGCAACTAGTTGATGGTGTATTAATGGAAAGGCACATTAGCTGAATTTATTATCTCTTTCTCTCTCTCGTACTTTATTTATTTGTTTTCTATTTGTCCTCTTTTTTTCTTTTGCTTCTTTTATTTTTCCCTGTAAGGCAGATTTTGTTTTGTGTTACACATTTTCATGAACTTCTCCCTCTCTGTCAGACCGATATGAAAGATGAAGTCAGTTGCAGCCACTTCCATTGAGGTGTTCTGTTGCTGTACGTGTTTTCAGCCTTCGCTCACGTATGATGAGCTTTTGTTTCCCTTATCTTCCCTGCAATCCACTTCCTGTCTACACAATCCTTCTCTGTGTTAGGTTAATTACCTTTCCATCTCTACTGTCATCCTCAGTGGCTCAGTCTGTATTTGCATGGAGATGAGCATTTTGTTATTATGACTGTGAAACAGCAGGACAGTTCTTCTGCAGGGGGAAGCGGACAGATTATCAGCCTGCTTTGCTTTAATGGACTTTGAAGACTCTCAAAACAGCCTCGCTTGGAGAAGGTGTATGTGAGCGTGTGCATGTCTGTGTAGTCAAATGCTGCTGCTGCTGCTGCTGCTGCTGCTGCTGCGGCGGCGGCAGCGTGAGACAGAGAGTTTTCTGTAGCGCGAACGCAGCCCTTATCTGACACAGGCTGCTTTTATAAGACAAATTCCTTCTATGTGAGCAGGAAGCTGCACTCTCCCTTCATGGTGGAGCAAATGAGTAACCGCTGCATCATGATCCTAATATGCAGCCACAGAGGTGCATGACTGTTTTCTTCTTGTTTCGCAGATGATCCAAAGTGGAGCCAGAAACACATTCTCCTCCTACCTGAAAAAAAACTTGATTATAATGTAATCTATCAAAATGCAGGATCACCTGACATTATAGCCAGCTGATGCTGTCAGAACCCAACTGCTTCTAATTGCTTTCATTTCATTTCATTTGATAACCACACTTTTTGTTGTGTGTATACCACAACAAAAAGTCAGTGTCTCAATAACCTAACTTAACTTAACTAACAATAACTTAACTGTGTCCTTGAGCATCATGGTGTCATGATGATGAAAATGTGAACAGCATGAAGAAGAGGACTGTTTAAATATGAAGTGTCATTGAACCAGAACATTTAGTGGTCGATTTATGGATCAGACACTTGTTGTGATTTTTGTGGTTAATCACCTTGTTACAGAACAGCACGTTATACAATAAATATTGAAACATTGAACAATAGGACATGTGCATTCAAATGTTTAGAGAAGGTGAAATTAAGTTCACCTGTAAAGGTTACAGTGCATTTTAGGTGCATTCTGAAAGTTCATCTGACAGTTGGTGAGTAGGGTATATTCTCTACAGAGCAATGTTCTACTTCAGCTCTTAACAGCTCTTAACATAATAACAGAAAATGTCTGTTGCTTTGAACTTTGTGTCAAAGCTGAGCACGCTGCAGCTACAGCCACCTCAGCTGCACCATGGGCAATATCAGACGTGTGAGAGCTACAGGTGCAGCTCTTAGAGCCTCAGGGGCCTCTGCTGGCACCGCATGAAAGGGAAATGTTATCCTTCTCAAAGAGGGATTATTATAATGGTCCATCTCAACAGTAACAACAGCCTGTGTGAAACCTGTAGAACTCGCACATCTGTTTCATCTGTTTATCTTGGACAGTATGAACCGTGACACGTTGATAAGGCTCCACCCAGACCTCAAAAATCATCTCAGCAGGAGAAACATCTTGGATCTGTGGAAGCGATGCTTTGTTGCTGTGGTTTACACAGTGTGTCAGTGTCCAGCAGTCCTGTGCAGGAATCATTACCACACTCGACCACTGATGACACTAGTAACTAGTAACTAGTAACTGCACTGCAACAAAATGTCAGTAGTTGTCATGAATAATCATTACAGTATGTATTTATCTAAGTGTCTTTGTTGTTTCAGTTTCCCAGTTGATCCAACTTCAACAGAAAGACATGTCTTTGTCTCCACAGCCATTCTAAAACACATTGATCACAGTGACTAGTATCGCCAGCAAGTGAATATTTGGTTTTATTGATTCTTTCAATTTAACTTCCTCCAGATGTCTCGGGGGAAAGCAGCCAGAGCGGAGCCCAGTTCCAGGGTCGTCCCAGTGAGGTCTGGTCCCAGTGGCAGAACCAGCATCACTCCCAGCAGGCAGGGGAACAGCATACACACCCCAACCCCAGCCAGACAGAAGTCTTCCAGGTAACACACACATTCTGCTGCTTTTGGACTGAGGTGCTGTGTGTCCAGCTGCTGGCTGCTGACCAGTGTGCTGTGTCCTGGGTACACCTCTGACCTCTGAGTCCCTCTCCCTGTGTCTCTGCAGGACATGTTGCCCATGACTGGAGATCCCACCCAAGGAACTGCCAACTACAACATTGAGGATTTCGCTGACCTTGGCATGTTCCCACCCTTCTCTGAGTAACACCCCCCCACCCCCTCTTTTCTTTTCTCACTCCCCTCTTAGAACTGAACTAATGTTTGCATTCATCTCACCTGCTGTGTCTCATTTTCATGCCAGTCAAAAGTTTAATAAGAACACTCCTGCTTTCCCAGGTAGGCTTGACATTTCATCAGTTGAGGTCCAGTCAGTACTCTCCGAGTAACTTCTGAAAGTTCAGGTGACAAAAGGTTCACATCAGATAGAAAACAGGGCTTTTCAGAGTTGAAGACAGTGGTGTACTCACATCTTTCCCACAGCTGTGCATGGCAATGAAACGTTGGAAGTGAATGCAAATAGATTCTGCAGGTGTGTGTTGCCGGACCACTGAAAGTTGTGTTAAATTTGTCATTCATACATTAACACAAAAATGCAGCCGAACCCCCCCTTTTCACACACACACGCACACACTCACACTCACACACACACACACACACACACACACACACACACAATGGGTCTGATAATAGGGCGTTAATAATAAGCTGTTAATAAGCCTTCAGGGTCTTTGCAGTCAGCACCTGCATGAGCAGCGGTGGTCAGACATGGCATTACAGCTGAAGTTCTCAGAGACTGAGCTGTTACACTTCATCTTGGATTAGATATGTTTTACTTGACATCATTTCTGTGCAATGCAGGTGGACTGTGCCAATAACATGTTGTTAAGATCTACAGTACAATATTTGTTTATTGACATAACATTTCGATTGTTCAGCATATGAGTCTTAGTGAAGATACCAGTGTACAGCTGACAGATTCATTGTTATCTGCACACGTCTTTGAACTGTAAATAGACTAAAGGGACAGTGTCATTATTACTTACCTGTTGATCTCAGTACCAGTCCAGTTCTTACCCCACTGAACACTACTGTGTGTTGTTGTGTGTGCAGTTCCTGTAACACACAGGTGAAGACGTGGTTTCCCATTGCACTCAGACAGTTTGCTGTCTCAGCGTGATTACTCATGTTCATGGTGAGTCATTAGAGCTGTGTCAGTTTGCTTCTTCTGCAAGAGCACATGACAAAACAAACAGAACAAAGTAGAGTTTCAGCTCTTTGAGCCTACTGAATATTTATATGTGTCAGTGTCAGACCCCCTGGTTGCACTTATTCAACTCCCACTACCGCAGGACAAACTGACATTATATATACTCCAATAACGCCTGCAGTGACTGCTGAGTGCTGAGTGTCCATGCTGAGAAGATTCCACAGACTCACAGCGGACACATGTCAGTGCTAAAAACGCACAACTCCATCTGGCTGGTGCCAAACAGCAGTAGAAGAGGAGATGCTGCTGCTGATGTCACTCTCCTCATCAATCATCTTCTGATGTAAACTATATGTAGTAACGACCAGACGGATTCTATGTATACATGAAACAAAAGAACAAATCTCATTGCGGACAGTTGCTAAGCTAAGGCTTAAAGTGCACTTCATGAAGCTAACTGCTTATCTCACCAGCCTGCTTTAAAAGGGAAATCTGCCATACTGTCCAAGCAAACGCAGTATTTACTAGTGTATGTGGTGTTCTTCAGCTCTTGCTACTCAATTACTTTATAAGCTTTTCAACTATAAAGAGACTGAATAATACTTTCTAGTAGGGGATCTTTTACATGATAGATTGTATAATGTCTCTGACAGACCGATGGAGAACCGCGAACAGACATTGAGTCCTTTTGCTAAAGATCTCTAAGTGATGTTTTTCTTGTAAATATTGTGATTTATATGTCGACTTGTGTTACTTTGACACGGTACATGTTCTTTTTGTGTAGGTTTTAATGATATTGTGTGCAGTGTGACTACATATTTAACTATTGGTATTTAGTTAGTCTGTTCATTGTACATTGAGTTCTAGACCTGTACAAACTGTGTAAATGTGACCTATTATTTTTGTGTAACAAATTGTGGCTGTGACAATAAATTCTTCTTGGTTATGTGGCTTCAGTTCAGACTTTAGCCCCTGTGTTTCAGGCTAACATTTAGCTTTTTATCTTTTCCGCCTTTTAAATTGCTCATCTAACTGTTGATAAAAAAAATCAACATTATATCCTGTTTTGCAGTCTCAAGTGTGCAGACAGATGAAAAAATGATCAGTGTACTATTCTGATAAAAAAATATTTTCTCTTTCAATACCTGAACCGAATGGCAAGTTAAATTAAATTTAATTAATTAATTATTATTTAGCATAAACATTAGAGATGTCCGATATTATCGGGCTACTGATATCCACCGATATTGGCATTAAGATTTAATATCAGAAATCGTTTTTTACTTTTTTAATGGGTGGATATCAGTATCGGTAATTAATAGTTGGACAGTATCGGTGTAAAGTATTGGTGTTGGGGTTCACTGGTGTGGATGGCTGCTGCCGGTGTGGTGTGTCCATAAAAATACATATCCAGGTTTTCTGGTTGACCTTTTCTTGCCGAACACTTAAGGTTATAGCTGATGTATTGTCCGAAACACAACTACTCCAGGGAGAGCAGTCATGTATCACTTAACACACACAGCCGTAGACAATAAAAATCAGGTGTGGCAGAAAGGGAAGGTGTGCCTCTGAGCTGCGGAGGCTGGACCAGGAAATGATTGACAGGGATTTTGAACAATTGGTACATCGGTAAAAAAGCCAGTATCGATTATCCCTAATAAACATCAATTAATTATTACATCGTTCATAATAGTTCAAATTAGTTGGCTACCTATAATATAAAGTGGTAATCTTACATATCAGTATTTTGCATATGGTGGTAGCTTGAGTTCAAATAGGCTACTTTTACACAGTGGTAACCGAAACTATTCAGGAACACAACACTAACATATCATGTTTCTAGCTGGAAAAGAAAAGTATGAATACTTTACATATCCAGAATTTTATTTCATGTTGTGTCTCTGAGCACCTGAGCTCAGTGTTCCCTCTTAGGTCCCTCGGATTTGTGCTCCTTTGGGTCCTGAGGGAACTATTTAGCTGTTAAAAGCTCAACAGTGTCAGTCCATTGGCAGTGAGAGGGAAACAAGTTGCTGGCTGGAAACTCATCATAAAGCTTTATTTACGAATCCCAGCTCATTCAGTGATGATGTGTAAGTCCTTTATGTAACCTTGGGGTTTGTCAGGTTCTGAAAAATCCCTCCAGCTGATTTGTCTTTGCAATTTATATTTATATTTGAAAAAGAACCACAGGTAACCAGAGTCAGACTGACTGACAACCTACTGGCCTGAATCATTCTGTCGTCAGTGGTGGTGGTCGTGGTCCAGACCTCCTCTTCTGTCATAAATAATTAAATGATGAATTAATATTCACACATCCTGATCACTGAACTTGTGATAATGAGATACTGTCTGATTCCTCAGCCAGCTCATGCGTCAAAACAAAAGCATGTCCTGTCTTTGCGGATGGAAAGTTGTCTGTTTGGGAGACAATAAGCTGCAGTCACTCTGAAACGGTGTGTCCATCTGAAATGACAGAAGAACGTGACGACAGCTTGACAACATATCAGTTTGTTTTGTGTCAGACACACACTGTAACTGATCAGCTCTGTCAGCAGGACACGTCAGCCACGCCAAAGCACTCAGCAGACCTATTACTTGTAAACATGGGGTAATAAGTGCAGATGTGTGTGGACATGTACTGAGACACAGCCTCTGGAAGACCCACAGTGACTGTGGAGGATGCACCAGCAGACTATTTCCAGTGCTGCCTCCTGCTGATTGGATGTTGGAACAAACTGAACCTAATCACCATTGAGTAAACACAAAGTGACACTGGCCACTACAGCAACCTTTAGTGAAAAGTCACAGCAGCATGACAAGCACAGGCACATCCACAGCTTATGGTCTGGTTCTAACTGTGTTGGAGCAAAGTGAGCATTGACTATTTGAAGGAAAATGGATGTGTCACATCATCAGAACTACTGTGAAAGAACTGCTGAATATTAGTTATTACGTTTGGTTATCACCACTTTGTCCAGTAACATTTGCCCTCCAACTCCAAACAGCCTTTACGAGCTGCACATGGGCTATTCACACCTTCCTGAAGGCTGTCGAGTATCAGTGGATCAGATCTGTGCTTTTTTTCTTTTCATCAACACAAAGGGCAGCTCTTGGCAGCTCTCCCGCCTGGCACTTAAACACCTTTCTTCAGACTCAGCTCTTGAACAAACTGGTAGGTGATCTGAAATGAAATAGTTTCTCACATTCCTTCCTGACATGACATGCACTCTGATTAGCCTCTTAAATTCCCCGCTGACATTTGCTAAGCTCTGCAGCGTTTGTGATGGACTGGTGAGAAGGGGAGACGGGAACATTTCATTCTATGGGTGTCGTCATTTTGCATTTACATGCTGCTGTCATCTGGCTCATCTCCACAGCTCCTGTGTCATTAGATGATAACTGCAGAGATTCAGCTTATTTAAAAAAAAACTCTCACCTAAAGTGTTGGACATTGTGTTCGAATGGCATCTGTTCTCTTTCCAGATCTGCACCTCAAACCATCCTCAACCCATCACTGACACACTGCTGCGCCCTGTGTGCCGGAGTGTGTGTGTGGTAACGTGCCATAATGTTCATTTGCATAAGCCACTGAGTGGGTGTGTGTGTGTCTGTGTGTGTGTGTGTATGTGTGCGGGTGCATTGAGGTTGGCAGAGCATAGCTGCATGCTGGTCTACAGTCAGTGTGTCTCCACGCTGACAGGTCTGTCTTAAATCATGCTGCTGCGAATTTCCTCCAACCACACTGACAGCAGTATTCAAACCACAGAGAGAAAACACAATTCTGCTGCCTCTTTACCTGCTACCTTGTTCATTTCCACCGGTGCAGCTCTGCCCAACATTCATATTCCCATCATGGGTAGGCAGCGCTATGTGTTCGCTGGGCCTCTGAAGAGCAAGTGCTTTGAGGAATAAAATGATACCACAGACTGGCACAGGTGCTGTAAGCCTCTGGAGACAATGTAGATGCCAGTGAACAGTAAATAAGAACCAACCATCCAGTTCATTTTTGTTCTACTGTCTTTGCAATCCTGACAATAATAATAAAGAAGGACATTTCATAAACTAGTTTTTTAAAACAAAGTTAGAGCTACAAAGAAAAATCCAGATGAACTCAGTTAATTTAATGTAACAATTTAAAGCTTATGAATCGGTAAATAAACCAAGTATAATAAATATATACAGTATGTGTGTGTGTGTGTGTGTGTGTGTGTATATATATATATATATATATATATATATATATACAGTATATACGTACATATATTTGTTTGTTTGTTTGTTTTTACCATGCCTCCAGCAGGCTTGTGATGCACCTCATGAGAGAGACGTGGCGTCTAGAGCCCATTTGATTTGGCGTTTCGAGGCCTAAGCGATCACATGCCTTTGCTGACATTGGCCTTGACAGGAACCAATCCCAGGTCTCCCAGGTGAAAGACGGACATGCGCCCCACTGAGCCAAGGTGTGTGTGTTGGTGTGTGTGTGTGTGTGTGTGTGTGTGTGTGTGTGTGTGTGTGTGTGTGACAGGGTCATTAGTGGACAAGGCTCATTCATGCATGTACTCATGTATGTGTGGAGTGAAGGCTGGCCCGTGTTGTTCAGTCCAGTTACTGTAGCTCAAACTGGTGAAACAGTTACTGCTGGTTTCTATAGAAAGATGTCAGAATAGATCTGAGTTTGCTAAATGGTCAGAGTGCCCATCCTGACCCACGTCCCATGTTCTTTTGTACATCATGTGGATGGAAGGTTTTGTGTGCATTACTTATCTGGAGAAGACATGGAAACAAGATGCACTATGAGAAAAAGGCAAGTTGATGGAGGCATTGTGATGAGAATTTGGATCCTGCCATTCATGCTGATGCTACTGTGTCATGTTCCGCCTACCTAAACATTGTATCTGACCATGTGCACATGTGCCATGGAAACAGTATTCCTAAAGGCCACACAAAATGGTTCGTGAATGGTCGGAGTTTAACTTATTCCCCAGTTCTCAATCCAACTGTGGATCTGTGTGATGTGCTCGACAATAAAATTATGTTCAACAGATGCCCCACTTTGCAACTTACAGGGCATAAAGAATCTACTAAGTGTTTGGTGCTAGATATCGTAGAATACACTCAGAGGTCTACTGAGTCCATGCCTTGATGGGTCAGGGCTGATTTGGTGACTAAATCTATTCAGTGTTAGGCAGGTGGTCCTTGTGGTGTAAAAAAACAAAACACATTTTCCATGTACTTTGACTTTCCAGTTTTGCCCATGTACAGTATAATCTGATGACATAGGACAGGGATTTCCAGAGTTTGGTACACGCACCACAGGTGGTACATGAGCTGCCAGTAGGGGGTACGCAAGGTTCTATGGTGTAAAATCAGTCAGCTTCATTATTTTCTGTTCCTGTCCAAAGCTTAGGGTTTTTTGGGATGACATTTTCCACCTGTCCAGTGCTATGTACAATATACAGTTCATCCCTGACAGCCTTCTGATAATACTGGGCTCGTCACTACAACAAGCCCTTAAGTTTGGTATGGTCATTGCGAAACGAGTGATTCTTAGAGACTGGAAATCAGATTCTCCTCTGTGCCCTAAAAAAATGGTCGAATGATATGGTCTCTTGTATCTTACCTGGAAGAAATCAGATACATTCGGTCAGGCACTCATCACAAGTTCCTTGAAGTGATTCCATTCGAAGTGACAGACTTCTCCCCCCAGACTTGCTGCACTGGACCCCATTAACCTGTTTCATTTACAGTATTTATTTACTTCACTTTATTACAATTTTCTTTGTATTGATTGCAAGGTGTTATGTTTAACCAGCCCTCTCTTTGACCTCTTCACCTTGGCTCTTTGGACTCTGGATTGGACTTTAAAATCTACCCCTATACTCTTGAGCTAATATGTGGACTGACTTGTATAATTGTACTTGTGTTTACATTTTTGTGGGCTGGCAGTTTATTTTGTTTTGTTCTGTTTTGTTGTGTATTGTCTGTCTTTTTGAATGCATTGTGTTTTTTTATGTGGCAGGTACTGGGGGTACACTTAAAGTTGGGCTGGCTGAAGGTGGTACTTGGAAAAAAAAGTTTGAGAACTGCTGACATTAGGGGGTAAAGGTCATGACCTATATTTCAGCCAGCCATCAGTGGGCCTTACTTTCAAGAAGGGTCACGTTGTCCACCTATGTACACAGTCCATAGTTGAAACCCAGTCGCGTGTGAACGTGCCTGTCACTAGTGAGACGTGAATACAAAATAAAATGTCACTAATCAAAAGGTATTTGCTGAGTTGTGGTATTGTGGTTTGCTGTTTGCTCAGCTGTTTTTTTAACAACATGTGTCTCAGTTTAAGATGTTTAGCAGCTTTATCATGTCATGTTTCTAGCTCCATCAGTATTTGTAGGTCTATAAGGCACACTAATAAGAAAACTGATTTTAAAGTGGGCCCTGAATGTGAAGGGAAGCCAGTACAGTGAGGATAGGGTGGTTGTGGTGTGTGAAGACGTGGGAGATGTGGGCAACACTCTGTGTAAAAAAATGGATAAACAATTTATCACGGCAGGTGAATAGGAAATTACAATAATCCAAGTTGAGATGAAACAGAGGTGGGAATAATCAGATCAGGTTCTGTTTGTGAAATAAAATTTAAACTCTCAAGTCTCTATTGTGGTCCTGTGTTTTTGTCGGATTGTTTGTATTTTGGCTACAATACTTGGTTTTGTTTTGCTGTTGTTTTCTCTCTTCCTTGTATCTGCCTGCAGGGCGTGTGTGTGTGGCTGGAGGCGGAGCCAGTCTCTCCTGGGAGCAGCTGATGAGACACACCTGGGCCCTGTTTCAGAAAGGAGGGTTAACAAACTCTGAGTTCAAATCTAAACTCAGGGTTGACTAACTCTGAGCTGTCCAACTCAGAGTTTTCGGTTTCAGAACAGGGGATAAGAGTTAGGTCAATCAACTCGGAGTTGCTTTGACTCTGAGTTAAGCTCGCGCATGCGGAGGTAAAAAGCCCTCATGAATGGAACTAAGATAACGTGATTCACCATGGCAACACGTGAAAACAAATCCCGCACGTCCTATTTCTTCTGGGTGGAGTTGGACGTTCTTATGCACTGCTACACCGAATACGAACACACATTCAAAAAAAGAGCAGCACAGTCGCTGCTCAGCTGCTGTAAAGGATCGCGAGGTGGTATGGCAGAAGATTGAATTAATTAAAAAAATATCACGAGTGTTTCACATGTTCAACATTTATATTCTATTTGTGTGTTTGTGAACACAGGTGCTGTCCAACAGGTATAAATCGTTCTTAGCAGCAACAGAAGATGAAATATAAAAATATAGTACAAACAGGTAGGCTGTGTTTGTTTAGTCTGTCCTGAACAGCAGTGAGTGGCTGCATTCAACATGTGGCAAATGAGGAAAACTCCAAGATTGGGTGAGTCAAACTGCGTTTTTCTCGCAACACAGTAAAGAATACAAGCAACATGGCGGTAGGTGCCAAAACTATATATCAAACTACGCCCCTTTACCCATAACCCCCTGGGTGAGAGATACACCCCCAAGTGTCCGCCAC
>JAFBJQ010001541.1:105745-118245 GCA_016785345.1 Trinectes maculatus
AACATGGCGGTAGGCGCCAAAACTATATATCAAACTATGCCCCTTTACCCATAACCCCCTGGGTGAGAGATACACCCCCAAGTGTCCGCAANNCCCCCCCCCCCCTCCCGAACACCCAGAGGGGATTCCTGGCAAAAACTCAGTCCTTGGCAGGAGGCTTGATAAGTCTACCATAGCGGCTGCGCCGCCCTGCGACATTAAGGGCGGGACGGGCTGGGCGTCCACGCCGGCGGTAGACAGGAGGAACACGGTCCGCCACCGGCGTCAAACCAGAACCCCGAACCTGTTGGGGAACGACCTTGGCCGTGGAAGGTGGACGCCCCCGACGGGGAACCTGGGCCGGACTAAACACTTCATCAGCCACCATGTTTAGCCTGTCCACGGTCACACTCTCTCTACGCCCACCCATATCTAGCACAAAACACTTAGAGCCGGCCTCCAGTACTCTAAACGGGCCATTGTAAGGAGGCTTGAGGGGTGACCGCTGCGCTTCGTGTCGCAGAAAAACAAACCGAGCAGTCGCAAGCTCCGTGGGTACAAACGACCGTGGAAAAGAGTGGTGAACGGGCGACGGAGTAAAAACGGTCTCGGAAACGGAAGAAAAGGGATGCGCTGCGGGATGTGAATGTGGGGCTGCGCTCTCAGGCAAAAATTCACCCGGAACACGGAGTGTCTGTCCCAGGACTAACTCCACCGGCGAGGCATCCAGGTCCTCCTTAGGAGCCGAACGCAGGCCCAGCATCACCCAAGGCAAACGATTTACCCAGTTACCATATGTGAGTGCAGCGCGCAGGGCTGCCTTGAGTGACCAATGAAAACACTCACACAAGCCATTGGCTTGGGGATGGTATGCGGTAGTACAGTGAACCTGCACGCTACAAAGCCTTAACAGAGGCGGGGCAGAGAAAATCTGCCACTGCCTGCACCTTTGAAGGTAACGGAACCGCACCTTGTGCTGAAATGCGGTGGCCCAAAAAGTCTATCACCGGCTGACCGAACTGGCACTTCTCCAGGTTGACGATCAGGCCGTGTTCGTCCAGGCGCTGAAACATCAGTTTAAGGTGGGAGAGGTGCTCATCTGCTGATGGGCTGGCCACCAAGATGTCGTCCAAGTAGACACAAATGTGAGGTCCCACAAAACCGAGTCCATCAACCGCTGAAAAGTTTGTGCCGCACCTTTAAGACCGAAAGGCATGCGCAAGAATTCAAAGAGTCTGAACGGGGTAATCATCGCCGTCTTAGGCACATCCTCTGCGCGCACGGGGACCTGATGATAACCGCGCACAAGGTCCACCTTAGAAAAAATTGTTGTACCCGCAAGGCGAACGGAAAAATCCTGAATGTGCGGGATGGGGTAACGGTCATGTGCGGTGATATTGTTTAAACGGCGAAAATCACAGCACGGCCGCCATGACCCATCCGCCTTGGGCAAAATGTGGAGCGGCGAGGCCCACGGGCTGTTTGAACGTCTAACGATCCTCAAACGCGCCATGGTAGCGAACTCCTCTTTGGCTATAGCCAACTTGACGGCGTCGAGGCGCCGCGTGCCGCGCGCGTGCGAAAACAGACGGACCCGCGGTGGGAATGAAATACTCGACACCGTGCCTAGTCACCTTCATCGGAGCCCAGCAATGACAGCATATTGTCCATAAAATCCACCGCTGAACCGTCGCCGACACCGGTCAGGGAAAGCAGTTTGTCCGCCCTCTCCGCGGCGGACAGGCTGTATCTCCGCACCAGGAACTGTTTGAGAGAGGCGTAATTACCATGTCGCGGCGGGTCGCGCAGGAGCTGCATCACACGGCGGGTGGACTGCTGATCCAGAGCCGTGACCACCAAGAAATACCTGGAGTCATCCTCTGTGATTCCTCGCAGGCGGAACAGCGCCTCGATGTGCAGGAACCACGAAGCCGGGTCGCTCTGCCAGAACTCCGGAAGCTTCACCGCAGCGGTTAAACCAGCCGGCTGATGGAGTTGGGGCGACGTGGCCGAAGAGGAAACACCGTCCTCTGTTGCCTCGAACATGTTCAAATCGGGGTCACCAATATGGCAAATGAGGAAAACTCCGAGATTGGGTGAGTCAAACTGCGTTTTTCTCGCAACACAGTAAAGAATACAAGCAACATGATGGTAGGTGCCAAAACTATATGTCAAACTACGCCCCTTTACCCATAACCCCCTGGGTGAGAGATACACCCCCAAGTGTCCGCCATAATGTCAGTGTTTCAGCTGGCCCAACACTGTCACTATGTCACACTGTCACTGTTTAATACTGTCACTATTTAATACTGTCTCTATTTACTATTGTCTGTTTGAATCGGAAAATCGGTTTTGATTTAAAAGATGTGAGTGCATCGCTGCACAGACTAATGAATGGTCCGACTGAAAAGTTATGAATCTTGGTTTAATTCTGCTGATGCAGCTGCTTAAAGCTGCATCTCCCTCTCCCCCGACCCCCCCACCATAACCCCGACATCCCACCAGATGCGCGTGCGTTGCGTTGCGTCTGCGCTGCGTCGCAGCAACGAAGCTGATACATTTCAACTCTAATCAGTTTGTGCTTCAGTTTGTGTTTCCATTTGCAAAAACACTAAGTGCGATACAAAGTATGTGCTGATGTGAGGGCTGAGAATGTTGTTGAGATAAATGATTGACGGTGCTGAAAATGGTAACGTTCATATAAATATTAATGTTGAAATGATAAAACGTGTAATCGGGGTCTGATGATCCTCTCCTGTATTTGTGCCTCGATATCAATCATTTCTTCCAAAAAAGCACACGCCATGTCTGCCACGCCTTTCTGTCCACACACAGGCTCAGATAAAGAGGACAAACTCAGGGTTAGTTGGATAAAACCTGCCAGCGAGCAGGTTAGGTTTACAGAGTATGTTGCCACGGTAACTGACTCAGAGTCCAGCTGATCCGGCTTCGTAAAACCGAAAACCCAGAGTTTCTTCTGACTCTGAGTCAACTAACTCAGAGTTTTCACTAAACCTGCTTTCTGAAAAAGGGCCCTGGTTTCAATTTGTGATCAGCTCCCTTTTTAAGGAGCATGTGGATACAACTTCATTGCTGGATTATTCCGTTCTGTAATGAAGGTCATCTTCATTACTTAACTTTTTGACAAGCTTATCAAAATGAGTGAGCATAATGTTAAAATGAGGCACAAACCATAGAAATGAATGTGTTATTGATAATGTGAATTACAAATTGTGTTTGCAACATGTGTGTGTGTGCAGGTCCTGTGCTGCCCTCAGTAGGGATGGATTGGAAGCCAGGCCTGCAAGTAAAACATTCATTTTGTGTGGCTAGTTTGGTAGCCTGAAGAAACATGCTTGGTGTGATAATGTGTAACCAAAAAGAGATAGCATAGCTGTGACAAAGTGCAATACTAGAAATGGAAAATGTGAAGCATGTTTAAGTCACTTACCTTTTGTCTCCTCGGTGTTCAGTGGGAAAGAGTCCCCATTTCCTCTGGGCATTATTTAGAGGTTCCTACCATGAGTTGATTGGTGTAGGGGGATGTATTTTTTCCAGATCTGGCAAGGTTAATAGTTACATGTAGATATAATATACAGGCTAATTGTTACCACTGATATTAAACATAGCATGGTAACTGGTAAATGTATTTTAAGGTTTTGTTCTATGTTTGTTATTTTGAAATTTAATGGGAGGGGTGGGCAGCACGGTGGCGCAGTGGGTAGCGCTCGTGCCTCACAGCAAGAAGGTCCCTGGTTCGAATCTCGGTTCGGGGGATCTTTCTGTGTGGAGTTTGCATGTTCTCTCCGTGTCTGCGTGGGTTCTCTCCGGGTACTCCGGCTTCCTCCCACCGCCCAAAAACATGCATTGTGGGGGTTAGGTTAATTGGCCACTCTAAATTGTCCTTAGGTGTGCATGTGAGTGTGAATGTTTGTTTGTTTGTATATGTATTCTGTGTTGGCCCTGCGATGGACTGGCGACCTGTCCAGGGTGTACCCTGCCTCTCGCCCGATGTCAGCTGGGATCGGCTCCAGCTCCCCCCGCGACCCTTAACAGGATAAAGCGGTAGAAAATGAATGAATGAATGGGAGGGGTCAATTTCCCTGTGCTGTGTCAGGGTTTAGGTTGGTACCAGCAGCAGGATATAAAAGGCCGGCAGTTGTCACCACAAGGGGCTGCTGGTAGAACCACTTGGGCTCTTGGTCCACAGTTTTTTTTGTCTGTATATGTTATGTCCGTTTTGGTGAAATAAACACCTGGTTGGGCTTCACACAACCTCTGCCTCAAGCCTCTGTCTTTGAAAACCTAGCCGTTACCTGGCCATCCTTACACGTTCCTGGCGGTACTCTATGCCTTGCTTAGTGCTTGCCTGTATCTCGATTCATGGTTGGTCCTGAAAGCCTTTTGTCTTTTTTCTTCAGCGTCCTGTCTCAAAGCTGCAACCAGGACCAGACTTGCCTCTTTAGTTTTTGCCACAGCGCCTAAAGATTTTTCTCACTCTGCCGTCCAGAGACGTAGAGTCGTTTTTTGTTAAAAGACTTTGTAAATAAATACTTTTGTTACTTCTTAAGTCAGTCTGCAGTATCATTGGGGTCCAGCAACGCACGACTCCTAACAGTCTCGACCCGTGTATTCATCATCAGCACGCTGTTCTCTAACCAGGGCTGAGCATGATGTCTGATGCAGCTAATGGGCTTTTAGTGTAATTATAACACAATTAGCTGTTACTGTACAAAATGTGATCCCATTCACTAAATAGCCCACTCAGTTTAATAGCATGATTAAAGGTAATGATGCTCATCTTGTTGTCATATTTACATACTTAATGTCAAAGACCTCACATAACAACTCTCTAACAGCTTCCTTGGAACAGCCCACGTGCTCATTTTAAATGAACTTTCTCTGTTCTTTCCCATGATTTCACTCAGGACTGTAAAGACCTTTCTACCACAATAGCACATTAACTTTAAAGGATACAGCAAGTGCCATTGCTATAATAGAATTTTCAAATAATCGAATTAAATCAGTCAAACTGTATTTGTATAGTCCTTATTCACAAATCTCAGTATAATCCATACCACTGCATTATACTCTAGGGGTGGGTAAAAATATCGATTCATCAATGCATTGCGATATATTTTTTCCCAATTCAATATCATTCAGAAAATCCTCTGAATCGATTCGATCCCCTGACCAGTGGGGGGGGAGGCGCAGAGTGCAGCAGAGCACAGTGTGAATCATGTTGTAGAACACTGTAGAATCATGTAGAAGAACTTAATTGCGCTACCGCTAAACATTGGTTTAGACACTTTCGTGATGCACAGAATCGCCACAAACAACATGTAGCGAAGCTCAGAAGAGACAAGGATAAAAGGCAGAAACTGTCAAAAGTGTGTGAGAAGAAAAAATAGAATCCAGTGCATCCAGTGTGGTACAGAGATCATTTATCACAAGAGCACGACTTCAGTGATGCAGCGTTTGTAGTGGAAACAGCAGTCTGTATTACTGCTGAGAGCAGAGCCCACACAAGGCAAATACAGGGGGTCCTCGAGTAACGCCGGAGATCCGTTCCTGAGAATGTGTCGTAACCGAATTTCGACGTAGAGAGCAGCAGAGCACAGTGTGAATCATGTTGTAGAACACTGTAGAATCATGTAGAAGAACTTAATTGCGCTGCCGCTAAACATTGGTTTAGACACTTTCGTGATGCACAGAATCGCCACAAACAACATGTAGCGAAGCTCAGAAGAGACAAGGATAAAAGGCAGAAACTGTCAAAAGTGTGTGAGAAGAAAAAATAGAATCCAGTGCATCCAGTGTGGTACAGAGATCATTTATCACAAGAGCACGACTTCAGTGATGCAGCGTTTGTAGTGGAAACAGCAGTCTGTATTACTGCTGAGAGCAGAGCCCACACAAGGCAAATACAGGGGGTCCTCGAGTAACGCCGGAGATCCGTTCCTGAGAATGTGTCGTAACCGAATTTCGACGTAAGTCGGAACATACATTCATAGGTAAGGTAGTTACAAAGTTGTGCCACTAGATGTCGCTATAACACCACCCTACAATAAGAGTTTACTGTGGTGAATTGAGGTGCTGGAGAGCCGGCAGGCGCGCTGAGTGACAGAGAGAACGCTCACCAACTAGTTCCCGTGCGAAGTCTGTACATATTTACGGGGCAAACCGCTTAAGCCGAAACAAGGAAGTTCACGGGAGATGTGTCGTAACCCCGAAAACTACGTAACTTGCAACCGTCGTAACTCGAGGACCCCCTGTACTACTATTAAAGCTAATGCTAATTAATAAATCGATACTGAAGCATTTCAATCAATATCAAATCAATATTGAATCAAAACTGAATCGAATTGTGAGGTTCTTAACAATACCCAGCTCTACTCAAGGATGTTTCCAAAATTACATGTTTATAAATGAACACATGACAAACTAGAGGAAAAGAATAGATACACTTTCCTGTATAATGCAGCACAAATGCAAGTGAGCTAAAGCTCCATTTATATGGGCTACAGGAATTGACTGTTGTTTAGTACCTTAGGGCTGGGCATTGGAGAAAATGCACATCTTCCACTGACACAACACAACACAACACAACACAACACAGACTACTAATGCTTTACTAATCTTTCCACATCTCCCTCGAGCGTAGAATGTGCTGATGGACTCTCTGTGATGATGACACGTTATTGGTGACTGTGATTGCTGTGGTCCTTCGCTATTGTGAACATAATTCACTGAGTGCAGAGCTGTTGTTTATGAAAAGCTGCTATTATTGCAGCAGCAGGCTAACTTGGCTTTTATCTTATTATGTTAATACAGGAGACAAGAGTTATAGCAATAAAAGCTAGTTTATATTCATACATCTGGCTGTGGAGCTGGGAGACAGAAGCGCTGCCTGTCACACAGATGCTGATATGATGATGCAGGTAAACAAGTAATCTTACTCGTATTTGGCATGCATGCAATGGGTTGTAGAACCTAGATCTTCATCTTGACACAACCCATAAGTATAACATAAACAGGAAATGACAGGTTGGGATATGAACAAATAAATAAATAATAATAATAATAATAGTAGTAAATTATTATGTATGTCCAACAGGCTTAGGAACATGTCTGTTCAGATGCTTAATTTCAGTCACTGGTAAATGTTCTACTTGTACTTAGAAAATATAAAAATATATACTTTATCTCCTCTGTTCCACATCCACATCTGTTCCACATCAGACATGAGGCTCTGAGCAACTGTCATTTTGTTCTGCAACATTTGTATGGAAAGCTTGTCCTAGACTTCATCGCTGCAGTCTGTTAGATTTGAACACATTAGACTAGCTTGAAACTGCTTTCCTCCTCCAGGCTATGACAAATGCAGATGAGTCCTGTCCCCATATGGTTATTAGTGGCAGTGCTGAAATGTCTGAACACTTGATTTCCTTGTCCCTCGCAGATGGGGTTTATAGTGCTTTAGCTATCTGTGGACACATGCCTCTACTGTTACTGAATCTGTAGATTATCAGCTACTTCTGTGATGTACTGGCCCTGTTCGCATTCTACCTCAAGGATCGCACATACAGGGTCATGTGGAGAGAATCTGTGTCGGATCCCTACAGCCTCACTACTAGGGTGCCCCAGGGCTCGGTTCTGGGTCCAGTCCTCTTTTCCGTGTACAGTGATCCCTCGCTATTACACGGTTCACCTTTCACGGCTTCGCTGTTTCACGGATTTTTTTAGTGCAGTTTGTTATGCTTTTTTTTTACAGTATATGCACGCGCGTTGTGCTCTGTGTGGAAAAGGCTGTGCTTGGGACGGAGACGCTGGCCCTTTAAAGGGCGGAGCTTAGACCCGACCGTCTCGCCCGCAAGCAGAGGAGTCAGGAAGGAGAGAAATAGGAGAAAGTTTGTTTGTAGTGTTTAAAGTCATTAAATCGACATACTACAGCAACTGAGTCTTTTTTTGAGTTCTAACCGGACTCACCACAGTGATTCACCTTTCCACTAGCATCAATTACCCATTCGCTATCTTTTACTCTGTGTCCTGATTGGCTAAGGGACTATAGGCCAATGTCAATCAGTCTCCTCCGTGCCTCGTCTCTGTCCAGTACAGAATGCATTCGGCTTGGCAAATTTACATGTTTGCATATTGTCTCCACGACAAAACCCCCAATGTAGACAAAACGTTCTGCACCGACAAAGACACCTGCACCACGGCCTTCAGTAGAAAAAGACGCTACAGCGGAGCGGAGCGGAGTCAGCATGAAGAGGCACAGTCAGAGGAACTGTGAAATACGCGTCAGTCACAATGTGTCCAACTGCGTAGGTTGATTATTAAAATGATTATTTTACAGTATTTCTAACTAGCATAGTTATTTGTTAGAAAACACTTCTATTTTTATTTCTTAAACAAATGCTTGGGCCTGTAAAAAGGTTTTGTTCCTTGCTTTCAATGTTTTATGGAGTATTTCATTGTATCATAACTATAAAAAAATAAAGGTTTCTACTTCACGGATTTCGCCTATCGCGGGTTCTTTTTGGAACGTAACCCCCGTGATAAACGAGGGATCACTGTACACCAAGTCACTAGGCTCCATCATCATCTCCCATGGCTTCTCTTACCATAGCTATGCTGATGACACCGAGCTGATGTTCCTTTCCACATTCAGAAATCCCGGTGGCTGCAAGAATCTCTGCATGTCTGGCTGACATCTCTCAATGGATGTCAGTCCACCACCTGAAGCCCAACCTGGACAAGACCAAGATGCTTTTTCTACTGGGGATGGTGTCTCCCTCCAACGACCTCTACATCACAATCGAGAACTGGGTGATAACTCCTGTTCACACAGCCTGGAACCTAGACATGACCAGCTGCCAACATTGCAGTGACAACCTGCTCCTGCAGATTCATCCTCGATAACATCAGGAGGATACGTGCCTTTCTAACCGAGAAGGCGACGCAGGTACTGATACAGGCTCTTGTAATATCACGCGTGGACTACTGTAACTCCCTCCTAGCTGGTCTGCCAGCATCTGCCGTCCGACCTCGCTGCTCATCTAGAATGCAGCGGCTCAATTGGACTTTACCACTCCATAACTGCAAGGGGTGGGTGGCCACTGCCGAACAAAATCACATCTGTTCTCTGTCCTGGCTCCCCAATGGTGGAACGAGCTTCCCATAGTCATTAGGACAGCAGAATCTCTCGAATGCTTTTGTCACAGACTGAAAACTCACCTGTTCAGACTGCACCTCACTCCCTGAACAACTTTTTTTTAACCTGTTCGGCAGCTTAGGCATGCAGTGATGAGAGCTCTGGTTGCCTTGTTGTGCCATAACAGATTTACTCTGCAAGGGAAGAGTATGATATACTCTTTCTGTTGCAGTTGGTTTTGACCTTTCATTGGCAGGGCTACCGAACTGACAGATAGAAGACAGAGGTAGACAAGAATGGAGAGGGAGAGGAGAGAGAGAGATAGATGGAGATGGGGCTGGAGTGGGAGACAAAAGGACAATAACAATAATAACAACAACAACTATAACAACAACAATAACCAAAACTACAATTACTATAACTATAACAACAACATCCTCCAGAATTACACAGCATGACTTTGAATCATTTAAGTACAGTGAGTAGATGTTAAATAGAAATTAAGGACAGTCTGGCATGAATGGAGCACAGGGTACCTAATGGAGAGTGGAAGACAAGGAGATCATACCAGCAATAGCGGCAGTAATAGTTATAGAAATTATAACTGCAATTATAACAATTATAACATAATTTTAGCAATAATTATTGCAAAAGATTGAATGGCTATTTCAATATTACACAGATGAGTGGAGGAGAACTGAGAAACAAAATGGTAAGTAGATGTGTACAGGAATAGAATACCTACAACACTGCTGTGATAATTCAAAACATTGTGAATATGTAGTTAGGTGTCATTTGGGCACACTGTGTGTGTGTGTGTGTGTGTGTGTGTGTGTGTGTGTGTGTGTGTGTGTGTGTGTGACGTTTGTCATTGGAAGTGGTTGAATGCGGTTGATCCTTGATGTGGGGAGAGACCACCCACCCCCCGGCCTCGGCAGCCAGCGGGTCAGGACCCAGGCCAGTAGAACCACTGACAACTCCCAGAGCACAGAGAGCCCAGGGCCATGCACCCCAGACACAGCCACGAGCCCAAACCCAGGGAGGACCCCCCCCCCCTCCCCCAGATGCGGGGCCATGGAAGGATGGGGGCCGGAGTTTGACAACATTTGTCAAACTTGGGGGGGATACACAGCTGATTTACCAGAAATATACACGAAAAAAAGACAACATTATTCTGGCAATTACAGCCATGGCTTTGTAAAACATCTATTCAGCAAGTAGTAGTACTAGAAGAAGAAGAAGAAGAAGAAGAAGAAGAAGAAGAAGAAGAAGAAGAAGAGGATGATGATGATGATGATGATGATGAAGAAGAATGAATAGTTGTTGTTATTTATTTTGTTCAACATTTTTTATTACAAAACGGAAGGCAATCAGGATATCCGGTAGAACCGGAAACTCGGGCTGCTTCCGTCCTGGAGGGATGGTTGTTTTCTCCCTACAGTTCATCAACAGCAAAAGTACCGTATAGAAGCTTGTATTTGTGATAGGTTTGCTTATTCTGTCGATACCGACCACCTTGTTGTTTGTGCTCATAAATAATATGTTGTAGTTAATCTCTCATCTACATGAAGTCTGAGATTTGCAGTTAGCTAGCTGCTAGCGTGTTAGCTGCAAAGCCGAGCCACCTGTCATCAGCGCTCCTTGCTACAGACTCGTAATGGCAAACAAATAGACCCGAACCCAAAGGAGAACGGTTATTCATTGTTCAGTTGCAACGAAGACAGCAGAAACACCGCGCCTAAATGCCCGAACAAGGTCCCAGGATGAACGGATTTTCCCTCGGTGAACTATGCTGGTTGTTCTGTTGTCCACCCTGTCCCAGCCGCATCGCGGCCAAGCTAGCTTTCCTCCCGCCGGAGCCCACGTACTCTGTGCACACCGATGCTAACGGTGTAAGCAGCTTACATTTAAGCGAAAGGGCGGACTGGCAGTACTCCCAGCGAGAACTCGACGCTGTGGAGGTTTTCACTACCAGAAGCAGTCGGGGTAACCGGGTTGGGTGCATGTTTGTGCGCTGTGCTCCGAACAGTCGCTACACGCTGCTCTTTTCTCATGGCAACGCCGTGGACCTGGGACAGATGTGCAGTTTTTACATCGGCCTCGGTTCCAGGATCAACTGCAACGTGTTTTCCTATGATTACTCAGGCTACGGAGTGAGCACAGGGAGGCCGTCGGAGAAGAACCTGTATGCGGACATCGAAGCGGCCTGGCAGGTCCTGAGGAACAAGTGAGTGTAACACATGAGCACAGCAGCTAACCTGTAAATGTCCCAGATATGCCAACTCAGTTTGTCGTTATTAACATGACCAATAAAGACTCTCGCTGTGCTGGAATCTGCCACTGACAAGGCCAGGTTCAGAGATTGAAGCATGTCAGAGAAAATCCGCGACAAAATGTTGTGCAGATAAATTAATTTAAAACAAACGCTACATCTACAGTCAGTACATCCCGGAGAAACAGGTCAACAGTTAAACAACAGCAAGGCAAACATTAGGTCCATATTTTTAGATTGAAGGTCTACAGATTTAGATGAAGATTCAGTCTAGAGCAGATACTTCAACTTGAAAACATAACTGTAAAGACACTGGCCTTGAAGAGGGTCATTGTTGTTTTTCATCAGAAAATTGCAAAATAAGTGTGAAAATTGTATAATTTGAAGTATGTTCCAGTCTTCTGTCAGCAAGTTGCTAACAGTCATTGGTGTAACTGTGTACAAATAGGATTTGTTATGTGTGTTACAGTAGGTGGTTAAGTAGTAACAAATGTGTATGAGATCAGATATTGAATATTTTGTTACATTTAGGCTGATCCAAAAATGTTTAATCCAATTTCGAAAACAAAAGGGTGTTGTCTTTTGTGTTTATGTTCAGTCAATCAATCAACCAATCAGTCACATTTTATTTGTGTAGCCCATATTCACAAATTGCAATTTTCCTCATAGGGCTTTAACAAAGACTACATTGTGTAACATTCTCTGACCGCTGACCTACACCCTCTGCAAGGGTGAGGAAAAACTGCTTTAAAAAACCCTAAAAAAACAGGGGGGAAAAAACGCAGAAACCTCTGGGAGAGACTCATGTGAGGGAGTCAGTCTGTCAGAATTTTCCAACAAAAGTGTCCAACAAATGCCAACAGTCTTAACTTTAAAGATCTTCAGCAGTCCTTCACATTTGACAAACTGAAACTGAATAATAAAATAATTGCTTTAAGTGCTTTTTTGATTTTTAAACAATGGGTTCCGTTGCCAAATCGCTAATTCTAAAACGGTGCTGGGGCCTATTCCATAAAGCAGGATTACCAAATAAACCAGGCTTATTTCGTTAGTCTGGCTTATTTTCCAGTGGATTCGGCTCCATAAAGCAAG